>JAODAL010012661.1:0-94485 GCA_025379985.1 Phyllomedusa bahiana
CCAATAACCAAACAATCCAGTCATGATTCGCACAACATCTCCCCCTGCGTATTCGAAAGCGTTTGCTGGCCCCAAAAGGGGACGGGAAGCCCCGAAAATGGCGCGATTTTAATAGATTATGCACAGATTTTAACCAAAATTTATCCGGATCTAAAAAATCCGATAAAGTAAATACCCATGCCGATTTAACTTTGTCGATAATAATCGCTCAACACTAAAAAAAAGGGAAATGAGATTTTTGGCCCCCAGACCCCAATTTTATTGTGCAAAATAATAGTGTAGAATGCGCCTGAATCAAAACCCGCTCTATGCAGATAAAATGGGCTTTATTCAAGGCAAAAGTAACACTTCTCTCAGTAAACCACTTTAAAAGGGGGTTACCTGTTCTAGCAGTAATGCACCTAAAATTGCCATATTGAGCTATAAACTAAAGTTATATAACTAGTGCCCCCCGCTCCCAACGCCCCCAAAATCGGCGCATTACAAAGTCGGGGCGCTCTGTAATGCCCCTGAACTGGGACCGGGGTTTTTAATGTTTGAAACAGGGCGAAAAACGCCAGATTCTGGCACAGCCCCATCATACATGCCGCCATTGGGGCCCGAATGGTGATTTTGGTGCCCAGGCGCCATTTTTTTTAGCATTAGTAGCATAGAATGCGCCTAATCTAGAACCTTTTTACTGCGGTCATAGATTTAGCACTTCACACTTTGTGACACTTCTGGCTCAGGTAAACCACTTTAAAGTGGTCTATCTGTTCCAGCATAGTGCGCCTGATTTGTGGTAAAAACCATAAAGTGTAGCTTATACTTATAGTGTATACGCCTCCAACATCCCCCCCAAAAAAAAAAAAAATTTTAAAAAAAAAAAAAAATATGTCTCCCCCAAAAATTCTTAAGATCACTATATTCTTATCACCCCTTTTTTGCCTTTTATAGATTTTAAAATCTACCATGCAACAATTACACACATTGCAAAAAATAAAGGGGGGAAAATTTTGAACAGGGCTGCACCAGAAATCTGGTGTCTTTTCAGCCCAAAAAATTCACAACCCCGTTCGCTAATTTTTAATCAGGCGCACTCCAATATCAGGGGCTTACAAAGCATCGCGGCACTTTGCAATTTCCGAGATAGGGGGCGCGCGGGGCCCAGGCCACTAAACCGACGAAGCTTCAAATTATAGCTTCAGTATGGGAAACCGGGCATTTACTGGGAATATGTGGGCCACTCTCAAAGTGCTTTCCGGGCCTGAAGTGCTTTACCTGAGCCTGAACCACAAACAAACATTGCAAACATAGAACTTTTATACAAAAGAACAGATCACCCAGAGGGTAAATTATGTCACCACAGTGCACCTTCTTAACGATACATTTATGGACACTATACGGCGCAGGGGTTCCAGGTCCCACAACAATAAAGGAATTATCTGAACTATCATCATCCAACACAGAGAAAGCAGCAACAACTAACAGCTCGCAGTCCTCGAGATCACATATCACCATGCAACCGGATCCACAAACAATGCAAACATAAAATTCTTATACACCACTATATGCCACTTATAGAGCACATATTCCACCAGATCCACGAACATTGTAACCATCAAAATCTTAGTTCCTCATATATGAAAACTGTCCAGGTATAAGATTTCTTGTGGGCCTAGTAACCAAATCAGAATTTGCTCTTTCATTTCATTAATGTCGGGAAAAATGAAAGGGGAGCTCGTTTTGATTGTTACGGGAAAACAAATCTTAGACCAAACATTTTCATACATGTCCCCCTTATACACCACTATATTCTTAGAAACCCCTTATACACCACTATATGCTACTCATAGATCCCATGTGCTGCCATGTAACCAGATCCACAAGCAAACATTGCAAACATAACATTTTAATACAAGGATTCACAACACCCAGAGGGCAAAGTATCCACACATGCACCTGGCACAAAAAATGATGACATTTTTCAATAAGCCGCCTTGGCTGCTGCACAACCTCTTTATTTACACAGAGGGAGTAATATGGGCAACATCTATGAACGGGCCTGCGCCATTTTTTTGGTGTATCTTGTGGGGAAAAAAAGTTTTTGCCCCGCCTATTAACATATACCCCAAACTTGGGGCATCTGCACTAGACACAACACTTTTGAATGCGGCAAGAATGCGCAAAAGTTTGGTGCAAAACTGCCATACAAAGTTTGGTGCATAACACTCTATGTACAATAGTATGAATGAAAGTGTTATGTGTATAACACTTTCATTCATACTGTTTTATACACTCCTCTATATCTACTTAGAACCAGGCTCGGACTGGGCCACCGGTGGACTGGGGGAAACCCCCGGGGGGCCCCCCGGCCACTGGGGGCCTCGGGGGCAGTGCCCCTTGCTCCCCGGGGCCCGTCCGAGCTCGGTCATGGAACCGGGGCCCGCGCCCGACGTCCGAGACCCCCGGGGGTTGGGGACTATTTCCCCGACTCCCGGGGTGCGCGGCAGCGGAGAGAGCGCCCCCTAGCCTGCGCTCCGCCGATCCCCGGCAGGCTGAAGCCTAGGCCTTTACCTGCCGGGGGCGGCCCCCCTGTGCGTAGGCGGCCCGGGACTCATTCCCGCCCCCCCTTGCAGGGAGCCCGTAGGGAGCCGCGGGGAGCTCGGAGCGGCCGGGACCCGCCAGGAGCGGGAGCCGGAGCCCGGTAAATGGGTGGTTGTTGTTTTTTTTTTTTTTTGTTTTTTTTTATCTAAGGGGGCCCCTGGCTACTAATGGGGGCCCTGGTACTGGGGGGGCCCCTGACTACAAAGGGGGGGCCGGCTACAAAGGGGGGCCCCCTGATATAATGGGGGCCCTGGCTTAAGGGGGCCCCTGGTATAAGGGGGCCCCTAACAAATATGAGGGGCCCTGGCTATAAGGGGGCCCTGAATAATGGGGGCCCTGGCTAAAAAGGGGGGCCCCCTGACTACTAAGGGGGGGCCCCCTCTCTACTAATGGGGGCCCCTGACTACTAAGGGGGGCCCTGGTACTAAGGGGGCCCCTGGCTACTATGGGGGGCCCTGGCCTACAAAGGGGGCCCTGACAAAAAGGGGGGCCCCTGTTACTATGGGGGGCTCCTGACTCTAAGGGGGGCCCCTGCTTTTAAGGGGGGGCCCCTGGATACAAAGGGGGGCCTGGCTACTTGGGGGGCCCTGGCTCAAAGGGGGGGCCCTGGCTACTAAGGGGGGCCCCTGATACTAATGGGGGCCCGACTACTAAGGGGGCCCCTGACTACAAAGGACCCCTGGCTATATGGGGGTCCCTGGCTACTAAGGGGGCCTGGCTACTTTGGGGGGCCCCTGGCTGTAAGGGGGCCCTGCCTACTATTGGGGGCCCCTGGCTACTATTGTGGGCCCGGGGGCTCAAAAGGGGGCCCTGGCTACTAATGGGGGGCCGTGGCTATATGGGGGGCCCCCGGCTACTATGGGGCCCCTGACTAATGGGGGGGGCCCTGGGTAATATGGGGGGGCCCCTGACTACTATGGGGGGCCTGGCTATAGGGGGGGGCCTGGCTACTAAAGGGGGCCCTGGTACAAAAGGGGGCCCTGTACTAAAGGGGGCCCCCTGACTACATAAAGGGGGCCCCTGATAAATAAAGGGGCCCCCTGGTACATAAAGGGGCCCACTGGCTCATAAAGGGGGGCCCTGACTCAAAAAGGGGGGCCTGATACAAAGGGGGCCCCCTGGCTACATAAAGGGGGCCCTGATCCCTAAAAGGGGGGCCCTGACTAACAAAGGGAGCCCTGACTCCCTAAAGGGGGCCTGTTCCTACACACTATTAAAGGGGGGCCCTGCTTCCTGCACATAGCTAAAGGGGGGGCTGACTTACTGCAATAGCAAAAGGAAGGCCCTAACTACCTGTATACTACCTAAAAGAGACCCTTAACGCCTGTAACTCCTAAAAGGACCCCTAACGCTGTTATCCCAAAAGGAGGCCCCCTAATGTGTTACTCCGCATTATCCCGGGGGTTTTTAGCCCTTTTTCCCCCCTCCAACCCTTGGGTACTGGTTCTAAGTTATGGCCCTTTAAAACCCGTTCTCCCCCTCTGGGGGGTTTGTCAGGGGGGGTTTATGGGTAAAGAGTGCGGGAAAAATTGAGGATTCTAAGATATTTGTGTGTATTTTGCAGGGGAGTTGGGGCCGGGAAAGTCATCATGGCGGTGTGGAAGGAAGCAGAAGAGAAAAAGAAATGACTATGAGAGAAGAGAACGACCCTCAATAGGACGTTCCGGTGAGTCCCGGATGTAAGGGGGTTATGTTACTTCTATATTGGGATCAGTGCTGTATTCACTGTAATGTGATGTGACCTGAGCTGGTGTTGTCTATGTGGTCTCTATATGGTGGTGTTGTAGGTTATCCTGAGCTGGTGTCTGACTCTAGTGGACTCTTATGGAGGTGTTGTAGGTTTACCTGGCTGGGTCTGCCTCTTGTGGATCTATATGGGGGGTGTTGTAGGTTATACCTGAGTGGTGTCTGACCTCTATGTGGTTGATTGGCGGTTTTGTGGGTTATACCTGAGTGGTGTTGACTCTGTGTCTCTATATGAAGTGTTGTAGGTTATATTTGGCTTTAGTTTAGGGAGTGTACATGTGTCCCCGATTGTAAGGGTGAGGAACCCTGACCCCGTGTTGGGTTACACTTCTACTTTTTTGCTGGGGTTTATTTTAGAAGGTGGTGAGGTGCATGACAAAGGGGAACTGGGGGGGAATTGTATGTGGTGGAGGGGGATATTGTATGTGGGTGGAGGAGGATATTGTATGTGGGTGGTGGGGGATATTGTATGCGGGTGGTGGGGGATATTGCATGTGGGTGGGGGAGGATACTGTTGTGGGGGGGAGGGGGGGAAATTGTATGTAGGTGGAGGGGGAATTTTATGTGGGGGGGAGGGGGATTTTGATTTGGGTGGTGGGGGATATTTTTGTGGGCTGGAGGGGGATATTGTTGTGGGCTGGGGGGGATATTGTATGTGGGTGGAGGGGGATATTGTATGTGGGTGGAGGGGGATATTTTATGTGGGGGAGGGGGATATGGAGGGCTATTTACCCCTGGTCTATATATGCTGATAGACAGATATGTGACTCACTTGCTTTTTGTATTTCACCATACAATTCGTTTTTACATGTATTATGTGGTAAAAATGGGCGCTTTTTATGCCCGAGAGGCCAGTAATATTTTTTTACGTACAGTAGGGTGGGCCCCCAAGATCAATCCCCTGTGGGCCCCAGAACCCACAGCCCGACACTGCTTAGAACTGGCGTGTAGGCAACAAGTTACATAGAAGTCATGTACCTGTGTGTACCTGTCCCCTTACTATGCTGCCCTTACTTAAGGCAGTACAGTCTATTGACAGATCCACTTGAAGTCTGCAAAATTGACAGTGAAAATTTAGATTATAAAAGGATCACTGCAAGATAAGTGCTGTAATGTATTTACAAAGCTTTTAATTTATAGACTTCTATATATAAACTAGAAAATGGTGCTCAGAGGAGGACATATGCTTAAACAACCCCTCGATTAAGCTCAGCGTGAACAGGTTATTTGGACAAGAGCACTCAATACAAAAGTTCTGCAGGGTTAGACTCTCTAAAGATACATTCATTGGGGAGAAGACCACCCAGGTTTCCTTCTATGTTCATGTGAATGCAGGAATAACAGACTGATCCTTACCCATGAGAGAGAGCCTTTTTTACCCCGGGTTTTCCCCTCAGCTTTTTTCAGAGTGCCTTTCCTTCCACTTAAGGGAGTGAAGATGTACAAATCTTGTCTCAGCAGAGTCCACCTGGCACTATTGAGGCTGAATACGGGCTCAATGATTCTGACACTGATCCACTTAGCAGTAAGATGTGGTGGCCATGTTACATACACCATTTAAAGGGATGGCCGGTGATCTGCTGTATATATGAATTGCACGTGCACATACCCAGTGTATATTTATCCATAAAATATATCAGTCCCAGTTAGGGGAGAAATCAGCTAAGAAACAAAAATAAAACTAAAAAATGCTTCCCCGAGGTTTTTTGTTTTGGGGGGCACAGTATGTATAATTTAAAAAACACACACACACAAACATGAAAATATAATATAAAAAATACTTATAGCCTAAACTGCAATCTTTAGCTGTTTAAGAAAATCTTAATAAAAAAATATGAAAAAAAATATTTTTTTTCCTTTTTCTAATATATAAAAAAAAAAAAAAAATTTATTATTTCGGAAATTACATAAAAATAAAGACTTGTATCACAGTAAAAGGTGAAATAATAAATATAATAACTGAGCATGAAAAGTGCTATGGTGTTCAAACCCCCAAGTAAAATTAAAATCAGCCTGATTTGGAATTGGGGTAAACCCTCCGACAGAAACTGATAAACCCCTTCCACCTTGGCAGTATTAGTTAATGTCACATTAGTTATTCCATCCACACCCCCCAAGAGGTTGTTTGCGGAACATGTTGTGTTTTACCATTGATTGTACCATACAATGTACTGGAAAACCCCCCCAAAAATTGTAGGATGTGAAAAAAACTTTTTGGGTTGTTTTTTTAATATTTTTTTTTTAGAAATGTCTTGCTTTCTGTGATATCATTGGTAGTATTCTCGTGATAACAAATTGTTCAAATTTTTGTAAAATTGTAATACTTTTTAAAAGTAAACTGTATTATGTATTTTAAATTTGCATGGCATTGCAGCACTTTTTTGACAACCAATAACTTTTTTATTTTTCCATCTATTGACCGGAGCAAGGGCTCATTTTTTGTTGGTCTGAAGGGTTGTTTGTATTGGTACCATTTTGGAATACACGAAAATTGATTGTTATTCCAATTTCTGGGGACACAAAGTGACCATAAAAATACAGTTTTGGCATAGGCTTTTCTCTATTCCTATAGTGTTCACTGTACTGTACAAATAATTTTCTATTTTAATAGATAGGACTTTTAGGTATGTGGCAATGTCAATTATGTTCAACTTTTCAATTTTATTTGTAAAATGGCAAAAGAGGGTGTTTTGAAATTTTTTTTCATTTTTAAAACTTTTTTTATTTTACTTGTACTTTTAGTCCTCCTACAATACCTGACCATAAGACCGCGCAATCATTTGTTCACTGTTCTGCACTAGTAATATATTGCAGAATAGTGTACAGTAATGGCTCTCCTATTACACCCTACTTATGGGTGTAATAGGAATGGTAAGATGATAGAAATGAAGCCCGTCATTAGGACCTCCATGAAAACTGGTCATCACCCCAGGATCTTGCTGTACCTTAATACCTTGTGTCGCAGTCATGTTAACTGCAGCATATTTGGGGCTAAAATCTCAGCGTTGGAGCTATCTCTGATCTCGTCTCCTTTTTACTAACTTTTTTTTTATTACTTTGGACAAAAAAAACTGTCCCTTGTTTACTTTTGTGGTTGCACCAGAAAAATCACAATTCAAAACATATTATTGTGGCGGTATACCTTCATGCAAATTGAGCAGGAGCAGTGAAGTCTGTTTGGGAGTTGCCCTTAGTCTCTCCCCATCCACGTATCCAAGCTTATATGTTTCCAAAACAGGGGTGCTCCCTAGCTGCCAGTCGGATGCTATCTCTCGTTAACACCGTGTAGTGCTATGAACTTTGTTAATCTCGGATGAGAAGTTCTAACTAATGGAGCAGCACGAACTGCCTAATAGCAAGTACTCCTTGGCTCAAAGAATGCCAGAAAACTGGTGCAGTCCCGTTCATACATGTCCCTCTTATCAAAAAATGGGTGTGGCTCTACAAGAAAGTAGTCACAATGTGACACGCTGTACTAAAATCTAAATTAAAATGTGCCAAATTTGTAGTGTCGAAAGTATGCCAAAAAAAGTTGGTCTAAAATGCTAGACAAGTCTAAGGGTATGTTCACACGGCGTGTTGAGTCCGTGTGAACATACGTTTTTAGATACGTGTTTGGATCTGTCTGTCGGACCCTAAACGGACCCAAACACGTATCTAATAAATAGCAATGTGATTTACATTGCTTTTACTTTCAAACATGCTTCGGTATTCACTCTAGTGATCGCCAATTCGTGTCTCACTGTGTCTTTCGGATCCGTCTTTCCGATCCATTCCAAGAATTGATGTGTCAATTCTTGGTCCGAAAGACGGAGCAGGATCCCTATAATAACCTGTAGTGTGCAATCCTTCTGCATCCAACATGCATCCAAACACGCAGCTGCGTATTGGATACGTGTTGGATCCATTTAGAATCCAATCGCCAATGTGTTTTTGGATGCGATTTTCGGATCCATCACGGATCCAAAATCACCATCTGAACATACCCTAAAGCTGCTATCAATCGACATTAGCCACTGTGATAAATCTGGTGCATTTTTAGACTGCCTAAGTTTATGCTGTCTAACAGCAATAGTAAATGAGGGCCACTGTTGCCAGATATTAACTGAAAGTCAAAAGGGAAATATATAAAACACTACAAACAATATAGTCAGTGCCATTTTTCCAAATCCAGCATGCCAAAACTGACCTACAAAAAGCAACTAAAAATTGTTGTGCTTAAACACATTGGGGCACATACACTTGTGCAAAACATCTGGTGCACGTTGCACCAAAATGCTGGTGTACATGACATTACATTTATTATGTATTTTAGACACTTCTGCCTCACATCTGACAAAAGGGCACGGCTTCACAAAAGGTATGTGGGTTCATGAAAAGAGTCATGAGTTAATATGTGGGACTGTGCACCAAAAATGCACCAAAATTTTGGTGCAATTGTTGGCACAAATTAAGCTAACTAATAAGCTGTGTAAAATGAAACAGAAGAGTCTAAACATTTGCCATATTTATCATACATTAATAAATCTGGTTGCATTTGTTAGACCGTCTAAAAGTCTTAAGCTATGTTCACACGGCTTAACTGCGGGGCGTAATTTCGCCCCGCAATTACGCCGTGAGGCCGGGGGCGAGGCGGGAGCGGGGGAGTGAGCGGGGGGCCGGCCATTAGCCGGCCCAAAGACAATCACATCTAGCGGCGCGTATACGCCGCTAGAAAGTGACATGTCAATTATCTCCCCGCCCGGCGGCTTCGCTGGGCGGGGAGAGGAGACGTAATCCATAGTTCTCTATGAGAACTGGGAATTACCGTAATGAATGGGCCGTTTTCGGCCGTAATTGGCGCACTTCGGCGCGTAATTACGGACCGAAATACGGCCCATTTTAAGCCGTGTGAACATGGCCTTAGAGTGACATGTATGAAGTAGGTGCAGACACACCAGTTCTACATAGCTTTTGAGCAGTATAGAATGTGCCAGTAAGTATGGACCTGTCATACATTTTGCGCATCATAGGTGGAGCACAGGGTAATTCTGGTGCAAAGCCTATATTTACCACAAAGTAAGCACAATGGTTGGTGCACCAGAAAAGACTCCACAGAATTCCTGACAGATCGGGCCACGCTTACTGATGTTCATTATAAAACTATATGAAATATAATAACTTCCCAAAAATATGTCTAATTAAATAATATAAAATGTATTTACTATTAAATAATATATAAATAATATTACATTATATGTTATAAAATTAATAAAAATGTAAAGAATATAAAATTAGAAAAGCAATACAGTATTTACTATAAATCCTGTTACTATACTATTATCAGTGATTACAAACACATCCCAGCAGCTAGAAATAAAAGAAAAGCTATTAGGACAGCATGTCAGTGAATAGAAACTATGGTAGTGATCTTGCATGGTGCACCACAGGTCCCAGGAAGACCTGTCATGTGCTGGCCATTGCTCTATGTAGAATAAAGACTGAGAGCAGCAAAATTAAATTTCCACACTGATCACCATCTGATTAAAGTTCATTTAATTTAGTGTAATGAAAACGAAAAATAAAAAAAATCAGAAAAAAATGTATTTTAACATAAATTTTCAGCAGAAAATCAACTCAGTGATTTGCAATAGTCTCTATAGAGAAGTAACAGAATACAAGTGTTACAGTTTTTAACTATAATTGACAGTAATAGCTACTTATCTCTTGCAACATTCTAACACAAATTGAGATTGACACAGGGAGAGCATTGGTGACATAGCAGAAAGAGAAACATTTAAAAGCATGATGATGTTTAGGAGCTTCTGTTTTTCTCTATAGAGTGTAAAGCAGTATATTGAGTTGGTTTTCTAATGTCAAATGTATTATGCTAATAATATTTTGATAGGATTTATATATTTTTCATCTTTTATAAATAAAATCTTACAAAATACCTTTTTGGTACTTTTATATTATACGTTAATTTTCATTCATTAAAATGTAGGTTAGCCTTTATTCTACATACAGCAATAGTCGACACACCACAAGTTTTGCTGAGTCCTGTGGTGCACCAATAAGAGCACTACCATAGTTTCTGTGCACTGATATGATATTCTAATGGCTTTTTTTAAATTCTAGCCTGCTGTGATGTATTTGTAGTCACTGATAATACTACGATAACTCCAATTGAGAACAGGATTTATGGTAGATACTTTATTGGTCTAATTGATTTATAGTTAATTGATATATTATTTAATATTAATTTTAGCTTACATTAAAGGGGTTTTGCCACGAAGTAAAATTGAGGTGGGAAACTTGCAAACTAAATAATAAACATTTTCACCATTCATCATTAATAAAAATTCTGCACCGTTTTTGTTTTAGCTGCTCCCTTAGTGATCCATTGTTTACAGCTCGTCTCCAGGGGATACGACCAGGGCTGAGAGCTACTCATGCCTGGTCGCACATGCTCAGACATCACCTCTCCTCTCAGGCAGCTACTGAGTGTTCAAACCCCAGGTGCTGTCACTCTACTCCCGTCCTCTGTGCGCCTTAGTAATTAGTCAAACAGTGCAAATAAATAAAAAAGAAGCCTTAATGATAAATGTGCACTGATAAAGAGGAAAAAAAACACAGGCTTGGTTCCTGCAGGGATTTGAACCTAGGACACTTGTGCTGTGAGGTAAAAACTTTAGCTCTGAGCTACTCACTGCTCTATACATAAGTAGATCTTTCTTTCACTAAAGAGAGGAAAGGCCTGGTGATGTCATCCTGCTGGGTCACATGATAGGCAATTCAAACAAATCACACACACCCCCTTCTGAGCACAACGAGCTGAAGAGCTGGATGCAGGAGGTATGCAATGAGATCGTGGCAAAACCCCTTTAACTTTAAATACATTTTATAGGATATAATTTTATATTTTTGGATATTATACAATTTAATATAAATTTTATATTATATAATTTATTATTACTTTTATATTAAGTTGAGAAAAAAATTATATTTTCTTTGCTAGTGGCAAATCCAGTTCCACTATGACAACTTTGGGCTCAGTCAGACTTCTTTTGACTTGGTCTGGATGTTTTGACAGTTATGTGCCTACTTTTGTTGTTCCACATGCAGAAATACGTCTAATCCTATGAATCTGGTGAGACATGCCACCACCACACCCCATCTTTGGCGCATTACAAGGTGTCGGGTCTGGCACAAAGTGTGGCAAACTTGGTCGTACAAAGCACCATACATTGTGAAAACATGCGCACCACTGTCTTTTGGCGCATTTCACGCCAGAACACTGAAAATGACCTGTTGATACATGTCGCCTTTAGACAAAATTGTCTAATAATAAGGCTATCTTTCAATGAATAAATAACGTTTTAGAGGCTTACCCCTAAGGCTATGTTCACACGGCTTAAAATGGGCCGTATTTCGGTCCGTAATTATGCGCCGGAGTGCGCCAATTACGGGCCGAAAACGTCCCAGTCATTACGGTAATCCACAGTTCTCATAGAGAACTATGCATTACGTCTCCTCTCCCTGCTCGGCGAATATCAGGCCGGCGGGGAGAATGTGAATTGACAGGTCACATTTCTAGCGCGTGATACGCGCCGGCTACGCAGTTGATTGTCTACCCGGGCGGCGGCGAAGTGCCGGCCCCCCTCGCTCGCTCCCCGCCCCCCGCTCTGCCGGCCTCCGTCCACCCGTCCCCCCCCCCCCCCCCCCCCCCCCCGCACACAGCGTAATTGCGGGGCGAAATTACGCCCCGCAGTTAAGCCGTGTGAACATAGCCTAACACACTATATGATCAGTCATGCTATCCAGTGTTTCTCAGACGGGTCCGGATTACCCTGCCACCTGCTGCTATATGCTTTCCTCTGGCGTCTCAGGTGGAAAGCTCTGGACTTGCAGGCGCCGCCTTCAATTTGGTGGATAAGTTATAAATCTTGCACGGAGACCTTAGTGACCCCCAGCTCAAAACATATATTTTGTAAACACAATTGCGGATGCTCCAATCTTGCTAAGGTGAAAACTTTATTTCCAAATATGAAGAATACAAAAGGTAAAACACTGAGGTGCGTACCAAGGGCTACGCGTTTCTAACCCCTTACAGGTTCTTTGTCACATGTTCTATGTTTTTCGGACCTCCGGCAGTGTAAAAAAAGTCCTGCGGAAAATCCGTGCAGTGGGGACCGCTGCACGGATTTTCCATAGAGGTCCATTGTAAAGTGTGACAGATGGTTTACAGATAGTTTTCAAAACCAAAAATCATCTGTAAAACTGTCCAAAAACCCTTGCCGTGGGGACATGCCCTGTTAGACAGTCTTCACTTTATTATTTTGTAAAAATACCATGAAACACATTAAAAATCAGTGTAGCACTAAAATAAGGCATAAGGTTTTTGAGGCTTTTTCCTTTTATGTGCAAGTAGCGGAAGCATTTTTGAACACATATACGAAGCATCTTTTGTGGTAGAATTTTTGTATTGTGCTTGAGGATTTTTAAAAAGCAGCATGCTCTACTTATGGCTTTTTTGCAATTTTTCACATAGATTTTTCTATTGGACTTGAAAAACATCTAAGAAAATGTGTAAATATCCAAATGGTTTCACACATAACGTCTTTTGGTTAACACCACAAGTTTTTCCTTTACGTTTCTCATTCTTTTTGAATCCACTCTTGGATTTGGCACAAAACGAAATGAATGTGAAACTAACACAAAAACAGTGTTTTTTTTTTTTTTTTTTAAATAGGGCCTTATTTATGATAACTGTTCTTGTTGCCCATAGCAACCAATCAGAACTCAGCATTCATTTCTTATACTGCTCTGGAAAAATGAAAGCTGAGCTCTTATTGGTTGCTGTAGACAACAAAGACAGTTTTACTGCTAGACAGTTTTCATGAATGAGGCCCATAGTATGTTAAATAAAAAAACCTTATCTGTTATAAAGCAAAAAATGCACTTAAAATGCTTTACAAAAATTGATATAATAAACATTTGAAAGACATGGAGCCACATGTATGAAAACTGTCTAGGTTTAAAACTCCCTTTGTTGCCCATAGCAACCAACCAGAGTTCCCCTCTCATTTTTCCAGAGCACTATAGCAAATGAAAGGGCGCTCTGATTGGTTGCTATGGGCCACAAAGTGAGTTTTAGACCTAAACAGTTTTCATACATGAGGCCCATGGTGTTCTTTGCAAGCAAAAAAAACAAGGTATGAAGGGGACTTTAGGGTAGGTTCACACAATGGATTTTAAAAAGGATTTCAACACGGATTCTGTGTTCGTTTCCTCTTAAAAATCCTTGTGTAAAACAATGGCCATTCATTTGAATAGGCTGTAGTTTACACAATGAACTACAGCACGGATTTTCCACACCACGGATTTAAAGTTTGTGGCATGGAAAAAATAAGAATGAACATGTTCGTTCTTAGGCTATGTTCACACGGCGGATTCACGCCGTAATTGCTGGACGGATTTCGCCCGCAATTATAGCGTGTATACGGTCGCGGGGCGGGGGGGCCGGCGGCTCGCCGGCCCCATAGACTTTCATTGTCCATGGCGCGTATCCCGCCGGGATAATGTGCATGTCACTTTGGATTACCGTAATGACAGGGACGGATTTCAGCCATATTTGCGCGCAGTACGGCGCGCAATACGGACTGAAATCCGTCCCAGAATCAGCAGTGTGAACATGGCCTTAGAGTGAATCCTCAAAGGATCCAACTCAGGGGAGGGAAATGTAGCCCAATTGCAATGGAACTAACCCACATCAGAATCAGAGGCGAAAATGCCTCTTCTAGTGGAAATCTGAAGTGTCGCCTTGGATTTCTGTAGAAGAACCATGTCAGAAACACATCAGACTTTTTTCCGTCTGCTTATTTGGGCGCGGATTGGAGCCGTACTGCCCGCCGTATTTGCGCTGCAGTACGGCTCCAATCCGTCGGAGTCATTACGGTAATCCACAGTTCTCATAGAGAACTATGGATTCCGTCTCTTCTCCCCGCTCGGCAAATACGCCGCGGGGGGAGAAAGTGACATGCACATTATTTGCGGCGCGTACGTGCCGTAGATAGTGATAGTCTATGGGGCCGGCGAGCTGCCGGCCCCCCGCCCCACTGCACGGCTGCCGCCATAATTGCGGGGCGGAATTCGTCCCCGAATTACTCCGGCAATAAGCCGTGTGAACCAGGCCTAAGGCTGATATCAGGATTTGTGGCAGTGTTTGAGCCACACACAGAAGTGGATCTATAAGGCTCTGTCCACATGATGAATATTTCAAGTCGGTATCCATGCAGATTCTAAAAACACATTCTGGTCAGCACATCCATTTTTAAACATAAATGTATAGGTGCACACTGGTGTGGCAGTCAAAAGCTATGCTAACACAATACAGTATCAGCAGCACGCTATAGGCACTAAACAACAATCAAAAAGGACATACGAATTTTTTGGGAACAGCATCTCTGCTACTGTAGAATATATGAAAAAGTTTGAGGCTCTTAGGCCGTGTTCACACCGCTTATTCCCGACGGATTTGTGAGCCGTATTGAGCTCACAAATCCCGCTGTGAATAAGGGCAGGACGGGGGGCGGGGCCAGAGCGCGGCGGGGGCGCCGCTCCCGGCCCCATAGACACTGCATTGTTTACGGCGCGTCCGCGCCGTAAATAATGTGCATGTCACTTTCTCCCCCCCGCGGCGGATTCGCCGAGCGGGGAGGAGTGACGGAATCCACTGTTCTCTATGAGAGCAGTGGATTACCCTAATGCCTCCGACGGATTGGTGCCGTACTGAAGCGATAATCCGGCGCAGAGTACGGCGCCAATCCGTGCCCAAATAAGCCGTGTGAACGAGGCCTTAGTGTACATGCCCACCGACCACAGCAAGCTGACCCAAATTTAGGTGAGAACGTACACTACATGCTACCTCTCTTGGTGTCTGTTCAGACCTCCACATTTCAGGGATAGGAGATTCCCGCTATAAACCTGATATTATTAAAGCCTGTGCTAGTGGGTGAAGTGCATAAACCAAGATGGAAGCCAGCCAATACTTTCCCATGTAAACAGTAAAAAAAACAAAATCTGGTCAGAACATCCATTTTGAAATGGATTCTGGCTTGAAATACTTGTCTAAAATCAAAAGTAAATCATTCCCATTAACCTCAGTAGAAAATACATGCTGTTGTTCATACGAGTATCTTCGGCAGTCAATTTTTAAAACCAGCACGCCATATAAAACAAGATATGTTCATTCTTGGGACATAAATTACCAAAAACAAACTACAAAGCTAGACTTACTGCTCAATGGCTGAAAGATATACTGAGTCCCAGCAGCAGGCATCTCTGGCCCATATGCTGCATGGGAAAGATATAGCAAGTGCCGACTATTAATGAGCAAATGCTCTAGGTACTAGTTCACACCAGCATGCAAAAAGCCACAGTACAACACATAGGGAGACTGCACAAATGTAACAATACTGATGAAGTTGCATTTATATAAGGCGATGCAAAGGGTAACTCCATTCATACAGGAACACCATGCTGAGTTACAGCCAATAACGCCCATAATATTCAAATGGGCAGGCTACCCAGCAATTAGAAGGTGTCCTGCACAAAATACTTGTACCCTGAGTTCCCCAGTATTTTAGGGCAATAAAAAATGATGATATACTGGAAAAATATCAAAAATATCAAATATCACATAGACATTAATGGAATATCCATTCACTGAACAGATTTTCTGCCGGACTTTTTTTACACCGGCGGTGTTCCGAAGAACTTAGAACATGTTCAATCTTCTGTCCGGTTTTCGATGGTTGAGGGGGATGGACGAATCCACAAACCGCGGACAGAACCATCCACTAAAACCATGCAAAAGACAAAATAAGACCGGATTCTCAAGACAGATCCTTTTTTGGCACTGCCATGTGAACACACCCTATTATTTGCGCAGTTTAAACATGCTCAGTGATTGTAAAATCAGCGCAAATTCTCATGTTTGTCGATAATTGAAAGGCTGACAAAAACTAACAATTATTATGACGTGAATGCGTGTTCCTCGAATGTTCCCGATCTGCTGATCATTCAGTGCCTGGACTCACCAATTTATCTTTACTTGTAAATAGACCTATTTCTGTTGTTCTTTTTGCAAACAACAAAAAATCAGTACTCACCTCTTTTACCCCCCAGCAACCTAGTTGGCATATGACCGCTGGAGCCAGTCAGTGGCTGTTCTATTGGCATAACGGCTGCCATCACTAAGTGCTGATGCCTGTGGAACAGCATATGACCATTGGTGACAATGATTGGTTGCAGTGGTTACTTGCCAACTGATTGTAATCACAGCCTGCAGCGACCGGTAAAGCTTCTACCATTAGTTGCTCTTTTTAATTTTTTTTTTGCTACTTGGACAACCCCTTTGAGTTGGCCATAGTCATTAGATAGTTGGATGCTCATATAATGGCATTAGCAGAGGCGCTAATGTGTATGGTGATCAAAAGATCTACAGCTCTATGTTTGACATAATAGTAGTAGTCATATTACACAGAGCTCACATGAAGGTGTTAGTTCATAGCCCCCGGCTCATGTATTTACTCTGTGGTGCTCTTGTTCATCATATACATGTGTGTTTGTTTTATGTTTTTTATTTGAAAATTGATTCAATAAAAACCTATTATGAGTAAAGGATCTACAGCTTATAGCTATCACAATGCAGAAACCTGGACATGACATCTGGTTTTCCTTGTCTGAACCAATTGTATCCCTCAAAGACAAGCGGTGCCTGATACGTTTTCTCTGACCGAACCTATGTCTATGGTCATCTCTGGACATACTAGTTAAGAATGATGATAATAAAGACAGACCAGACGTTAAAGGGGTTTTCTCACTACAAGAATTGTTTTTTATGTTAAAGATCTTGCAAAAACAAGTCACTTTGCAATATATGTCCATTAACAGAGTCCTACCTATTCCTAGATATCCCCTCTTGTATGGGCTGCATTAGCTCCTCAGGTTGCTATAGCTACAGACCTGTTTCATCTCTCCTGATAGGCTGCCAGCACTACTTGCTATAGCGACAGACATAGCTTCTACTGCAGCCAAGTAGAAGCCAGTAAGCACACCCCTGAATTCAAAGTGAAACCAAGAAAACAGGACTGAGGTGAGATGAATCTGTGTAGCGAGACAACCCCTTTAAGGATACATACTGTATATGAATATTACATCACAAATCACTATAATTACCTATATCATTATAAAGTGTACGGCTAGATGACATAGTCCTTGACACAATAATAACAACTAAAATGACTTGTTAAAATTTATAGTAGCCATAGCAAGAAATAGCAAACTGTTGTCAATGTCATATTGGAATCACAATGTAAAATTCCTGCTGCAGTTTGGGATGATGTGGGCAGCTGACAAGGAGGAGGCCCTTAATATAAGCCCTGCCTGTCTCCTGCCTGCCTCCTTGCTGGGACTGGACCAGTGTCAGAGGCTTCCTGGTATCTGTCCCAACCCAGGAGTACATTACACAGCTGCCTGCAGGGGTTTATCTGTCCTCCCAGCACTGGGGAGGGAATCTGGATTTGCTCTTATTCTGCACCAGTCACCTTCTGCTCCAGGCACATTGTGGATCGCACTAGTATCGACTGCTGGATGAATGACTGCCCGACCATGTCGCTCAGAAGTGTCCACCCCACATCGTTCACAATCCGGGATATACTGAACATGGGTTGCACTAATTGTAGCAAAGACAAGAGATCAGACTCCGAGAATCCGGGGCAGGATGAACTCTCTGGGCAATCCCAGGCTGGGACTGGGGCAGAACACTGCTGTCCGGCCGGGGCATCGCCCGATGTATCGGCAGCCGAGACTTTGGGTGATAAAATGCCAGCACTCAGCCCGGAGCAGGGCAAACAGAGCCGGGAGGAATCGAGGTGGTACAGCGACCAGGAGCCGCAGTCAGATGGTGGGTGCTCTCATATTATATAGAGAATCATTATAGCATCCACAGTATAAAGTATACAAACTATCCCAACCGAGAATGTGCAGATTATATCCGATAGTGTTACGATTAGTAGATTGTGAACTGATATAACATGCCTAGAAGTGATCTATGGTACATTTATAAATATATATAAGGATTGCTCTGTGTGAATAACTTCCCTGGTAGGACGGGATCTGATATTAATCTTAATCTGATTACTACGGCTAGAAAAAAATCCGATAGATAAAGAAGATAGCCATTAGATGGATAGACAGATAGCTAGATAGATACAAAAGAGAGAATTAACTTTGATAAAAACAAACAATCCTGGAAATGTAAATATTAGACAATTGGATTTCTATCTATCTATCTATCTATCTATCTTTCTATCTATCTATCTATCTATCTATCTACCTATCTCTGTGTCTTATGTCTATCAGTTTATCTGATTTAGATCTATCTATCATTCCTGGTGTTAGTTCTGCACTGTAAATATATCCTGCCTCCTTTGCTTTGCAGGAGACTGCCCAGAGTTGTGTGTGGGTGACAAGCTGGATGATGAGCAGAGATCAGGGAAGAAGAGGACCCGGGCAGCCTTCTCTCATGCCCAGGTCTATGAACTGGAGAGAAGGTTCAGTCTCCAAAGATACCTGTCGGGACCAGAGAGGGCAGACCTGGCCGCAGCTCTGAAGCTTACAGAAACCCAGATCAAAATCTGGTTCCAGAACAGAAGATACAAGACTAAGAGGAAACTCATAGCCAAGCAGCAAGCAGTGAAGGAGCCCCCGGCTAAGCAGGTGGCAGTCAGGGTGCTGGTGAAGGATGATCAGAGACAGTACTGCCCAGAGGATGCCATCTGCCCCACTCTTCTGTCATTATACCAGGCCTACCAGTATTACCCCTTCATTTACCGCCTGCCTGCCTGGTCCCCCCATATCTAACACTCAGGTGGTTGGTGAAACAGACATTATAGTCCTGCGCAGAACCAACACCCAACCTGTGTGAAATGGAGAAGCTACACTCACCATCAGATTCACAACACCAGGGGAACTGGACCAAAAGGACTCCATGTATATGTCCTGCTGCTGTGGAACTACAAGTCCCAGAAAACGTTTCACTGTCGCTCACACGTCATACAGTCTTGCTGCAATGGCTGTGAAATCTGCTTTACTCCAGGGTGTCCATGTCAGGGATGCCTATGTTATATGGAGGGATTCCTTGTTGTAATCAGGACTGTCCATATAATATACTGGTGCTTCTTCAGGTTAGATACAGGCTAGTCCATTCTATGAACAAGGATGTCTCTGTTAGTGACTGGAGAGCTCATCTTCTTTTCAGGGGTTCTTCATGTTTTATAAAGGGCTGTCCATGCTATATACACGGCTGTCCCTGTTATATACTGGGGTACTCATGTTATATACAGAACTGTCCATGTATTACACGGCTGTCCCTGATATATACAGGGGTACTCATGTTATATACAGAACTGTCCATGCTATATACACGGCTGTCCCTGATATATACAGGGGTACTCATGTTATACAGAACTGTCCATGTATTACACGGCTGTCCCTGTTATATACAGGGGTGCACATGTTATTTACAGAACTGTCCATGGATTACACGGCTGTCCCTGATATATACAGGGGTACTCATGTTATATACAGAACTGTCCATGTATTACACGGCTGTCCCTGATATATACAGGGTACTCATTTTATACAGAACTGTCCATGTATTACACGGCTGTCCCTGTTATATACTGGGGTACTCATGTTATATACAGAACTGTCCATGTATTACACGGCTGTCCCTGGTATATACAGGGGTACTCATGTTATATACAGAACTGTCCATGTATTACACGGATGTCCTGGGTATATACAGGGGTACTCATGTTATACAGAACTGCCCATGCTGTATAAACTGATGTCGTGTAATATACATTGGGTGCTCTTGTTATATACAGGAATGTCCATGTTAGATGTAGGGAGCTGCAGGTTGTAACTAGAAATATCCATGTAACTTACAGGGGTTGTTCATGCATATAAAGCACTGTCAAATCTATCTACACGGATACCCCTGTAACATAAGGGGTGCGTCTATTATATACAGGAGGTTGCTGTACACACGGATGCCCGTGTTCTGTCCAGCAGTGTCCAGGTTGTATACAGGGCTGTCTGTAACAAATACAAGAGAGTCCATACAGATGAGCAGATCTCATATACAGGCGTTATATGCAGGGTGTCTATATCTGATAGTGTCCATGTTATATACTGGAGTAACAATGCTCTGTACCGGGGGGGGTCTGTGTTTTACATCCAGTTCTGCTGTCTGCGATCGGTGTGTAAATATCTGTGTGAATTTTCTAAATTAGAAAATATCTATTGATGTTCTGATAATTAACACTTTGTAGCATTTGGCTGAAGTCGGGATTTCGCCCTCATTTGTAGGAATAGCTCTGACTGTGAACTGTTATCTGCGATCTGGAGGGGACCTCGTCCCCCGGGAGATCGCTCTGCACTTACTGTTTACTGTACAGATCGTGACCGATTTTATCCACTGAACAAGATTGTAATTTATTAGTGAAATAAAAACTGTTGCTTTGTAACCTGAAGTGAAGAATTTCATTTGTAAATCTGTTCAATTTGGATCTTTTTATTAGACTGACAAAGGGAAAACATGATACATATATTTTGTAGTAACAGTATACTACTAATAATATAAAACTCATAAATGAGTCTGTGTGTGTGTGTGTGTATCTATATCTATAATGAGTCCATGTGTGTATATATGTACATAGTATAATAGTATGCAACTAATAATATATAGTTAATACAATATTTTTTGTCTGCGGCTGTGTGTGTTTATATAAATGTGTCTGTATGAGTGTAAATAAATATATAATAGTATACTAATAGTAAACAAGTAAATATGTGTCTGTATGTGGTGTATATATATTTATATATGTATGTGTGTATATATATATAGTATTAATATATAAATATATTGTATATATAATATATTGTATATATATAATATATATATATATATATATATATATATATATATATATATATATATATAGTATAACGGTACACCCATAATTATAGGATATATATGCCTGTTCGAGTGAAAATCTCTCTCTCCCTCTTTGTGTGTATATGTACAGTATATATTTCGTATAATAGTGTACTAATAATAATAGAAAACATATAAATATGCGTCTACATGTGTTTACTTAGATACGTACATAGCATAATAGTATGCCAATAATAATAGTAAATAAAAATGTGACTGACTATATGTGTGTATATAAATATTTACACACACATATATATATATATATATATATATATACACATACATATATATATATATATATATATATATATATATATATATATATATATACACACACACACACACATTCCTTTGTTATTTATTATTGTTAGCATACTATTACTACAACATGTCTGCATATTACCATGACAGACACTATAATTATGTAATTGCCTTTGTCAATCCTTGTTACGAAATTAATTTCTCTGCACTTATAATGTGCAGTACAAATACGTCCTCAATAAATCACTTTAAATGAAAGTAAAATACATCATTAAATTGTCTGTTAATGTCAACATATTTAAGAAACTATTGTACAAATTTGTGCACCTAAAATTGTTTTCGTTATTATTAATACAATAAATTAAAAGAAAATGAAAATAAGAAATAAGCTAAAAACTTTAATCATTAAAACATATTCAAATAATAATATTAGTAAATAATAAATAATATTAAACAATAAACAACTATGAAAATAATAACTAATACTTCAAGAAAAATAATACATTGTAATGCATTTTACATAAAATAATAGGCTTAAACAATAAACATAAATACTGGATAATAATCCTAAATAAAAAAAAATAGTACTGATATTTGTATTCCTAATCAAATTAATTTAATTTAATATAACAATTATTTTCGAACTGTACTGAAAATTTGTACATGTATATCCAAAGCTAAGTGTTCTGAATCAATTTTTCTTATATCTATTCATCTATTTATTCATCTAATATCTATCTATCTATCTATCTATCTATCTATCTATCTATCTATCTATCTATCTATCTATCTATCTATCTAATCTATCTATCTCTAGTTGTTATAAAAGGTATCGCCTGATTTCTTCATTCTCCTAGTTGTTAAAGTAATAAATAGACACCTAATTCCAAATGCTAACTTTTGGTGTTGCCCACATGGAGCTGTTTTGGAGTTAGTGTTGTTCCTCCATAGGAGATGAGTATTATTTGGTCTATTACATAGGACACTGAGCAGCTGCAGTTGGGGTTCTGCGATGTGATGCGATACAATAGCATTATTTTAATTATCTATATCGACTATACTCAGCAGGGTATTCTAGTACGGTTGGTATTACAGCTGAGGGGGCTATTACTGCTCTGGTTCAGTTTCTGTAGATTGTATATGAAGTACTAATAATAAATTACGACCATATAATTATACGTTGGTTAACCTAATAGTTCTGACTCTGGAAGTATTCATTGTAAATTACTTGCATTTTGCACAGATTTTGTGTGTGTTTGTGTGTGTGTGTGTGTTTTGTGTTGTATATATAATATATATATATATATATATAGATATATATATATATATATATATATATATATATATATATATATATATATATATATATATATATATATATGTTACAGGGAAATTAAACATTGTTTGCAAATAACATTTTCCTTCCCGATTTCTCCACCTGTAGAGATCAGAGACACAGTTCCTCCTCCTGTAGTAATTACTGATAGACATGTAGCGATCCCTTTCCCATTGGGTTCTTCAGCAGCTGCAGTCTGTGCTCAGGGCATAACCTCTGCTGCTGCAGGGAGTTTTCTATCGATCACCTATGGACAGAAATCCCTGGCACTTTAGCAATCTGATGTATTTTCCGCCTGTGAGTAAATGGGACCCCATTCCCTTTCATTGCAATGTACTTTGTTGCAGAGTTTTGCTGCGGATTCTACACTGTAAATTTCTCCACATTTAGGCAATGTGTGAATTCAAGCTTAAATCAAGAAGGATTGTTGTGATTTGTAGTCTTGTGCTTTTATATGATCTGGGGACTTCCTGGTGACTTGCAATATTATTATGGGGGACATATTAAGGGGTAGTTATTTATATAAATTATATAAGGTTACATTATACTTTTAGGAGAAACTTTTGGTAAACTTCTTAGGTGTGTCTTCCACAGAAGTATCCAACAATAACTCTGAACATGGTTTATCTATTTTCCAATGCTTGATTAATGACAAAGTACTTCACAGGGCTGTACAGACATTGTCACCTTTCACATTAGTCCCTTTCCTGAGTCTAATGTCCCTACCTCAGACATACTTAAAGGAGTTGTCTCACTACAAGGATTGCTTTTTATGTTAAAGATTCTGCAAAAACAACTCACTTTGCAATATATGTCCATTAACAATGTCCTACCTATTCTGAGATATCCCCTCTTGTATGGGCTGCATCAGCTCCTCAGGTCGCTATAGCTACAGACCTGTTTGATCTCTCCTGATAGGCTACCAGCAATGGTTGCTATAGCTACAGACCTGGCTTCTTCTGTGTCCTAGTGGAAGTCAGTAAACACGCCCCTGAATTCAAAATGAAACCAAGAAAACAGGACTGAGGTAAGATGAATCGATGTAGTGAGACAACCCTTTTAAGAACCAATTTACCAATTAATATGTATTTGTAATATGGGAGGAAACCCACATAAACACAGGAAGAACATGCAAACTCCATGCAGATACTACCCTTACTGGGATTTGAGCCCAGAACCTCAGTGCTGTAAAATAACAGTACTAACCACTACTGTATGTCAGACATTTTTAAAGCTGTCCAGCCACCAGCCATCTGGCCATAATGGAACACTATGGGGGACATGCATGAAAACTAGCGCCACCTCGACAGTCGGATGTCTCGTTAGATTAGTGTAGCATCTGACAGTATGAACGAAAGTGTCTGCAGCAAATTTGGTTTCAGCCTCGCCACTTTGAAAATGGCATGGATTAGTGCACTAGTTTTGCAACACTTTGGGCCATATGTAAGAAAACTGCCTAGGTCTAAAATTCATTTTGTTGTCCATAGCAACCAATCAGAGCTCCCCTTTCATTTCATATAGTGCTCTGGGAAAACGAAAAGGGCGCTCTGATTGGGAGCTATGATCAACAAAGTGAATTTTAGGCCTAGGCAGTTTTCATACATGTGGCCCTTTCTGTCAAGACACATTCATAAATGTGTCTAATGTTATGCATGTTGCACGACATGCCCCCTAAGAATTGGCGCAGACAAAAGTGTCAAGGATATCGGAATTGTTCCCGTTTTTGCCGCACGACCTCTAATACATATTTCGATCAGGGCCAAGGACAGTTTTTTTTGTCAGACTTGCTGCCAGAAAACGGACACAGTCCGGGTCATACATGTCCCCCTATGTGATAGGATCCTGTCTGGTGATCATATGGCCATTGTACACCAAACTGTCTAGGTCTAAAATTCACTTTGTTGCCCATAGCAACCAATCAGCGCACCCCTTTAATTTTTCCAGAGCTCTATATGAAATGGGGGAGCACTCTGGGTTCTATGGGCAACAAAGTGAGTTTTAGACCTAGACAGTTTTCATGTGGCCCCATGGTTTTTTTTATGTCTGCCCACATAAAATCCTAATAAGAGACTCATTTAAAGGATTTACTCATGCATAGAAAAAATATTCGTAAATGGGGCCAGAGTGGGTAAAAAAAAAAAAGTTATCTGCATGTCACCCACTGCTGCTGCTGTGGAGCACCCCAGCGATCCGTTCCTCTTCACTTTTGGCTTCTTGTCCCGACACAGAGGAGAGTCTTGCACTCCATTGTGTAGGGACAAGAAACCAAGAAGTGAAGAGGAACAGACCGCTGGGAATGATCTTGAATAATAGATACAGATCTATGTCACCAGGGGAAAAAAAAATCACAAGTGTTATACTGCAGCATTTTTGTGCACATATGACAAGCACAACACCCCCTCTGTTATACCAAACTAACCCTAAAAAATAAAACTATAAAACCTTATTTAAGTTTGCTTAAATCATACCATGGGAAGGTGCTCGAGTACAGCCACCATATTCTAAAATGTAAAATATGGCCATATTATGGCTACGTGAGACTGCGTTTTACTTGTTCTTACTGTGTTTCTGAGGCAAATTTTTAGTACAGTATCCATACTGAAAATCCACAGAATGTGAAGCAGCCTAACAAGAGCATAGGAGCATGTAGTCCTCCCCTTGACAATTCAGGCGCTAAAATATTCTCACCTGAGTCAACAAACAACCTATTAATGGCCCCTTCTCCTCTCTATTCTTCCTTCCCTTCTCTTCTCTGTTCTTACTTTGTATAACCAGCCAGTTGTATTTGACATAGATTTGAGGAAACTTGTATTAAGCTTTGTCATAGACATGACAAAAACTTTCAGAATTTATAAGGTGTCTTCTGCTTTGTAAATTTCCTATTTTTTTCAAAAGGGTCCAGCAATAATAAGCTCATGATGGCAGTCCTGCTGCTGGGACCCCCAGCGATTAGCAGTAATATGTGGCGGAGATTGTCAGCAAGCATTAAATTCTTCAACAGGAAATAAGGCATTACAAAGGATCTTGTAACTAATGTGTGTCTATGTAATGTACAGACATGTTGGGTCCTTCATATAAAACAATGACATTGGTTGCCTCTCCAACTAATACAATGGGTCCTAAATAGGTATTAAGATTCCCTAATAGGGTGCTTGAAGAGGCATTCTCTAAATAAGACAGCTATTATTTTTATGGCTCTAAAATGGATGGTTCTGCCTTAGGTTGGGCAAATCAGAGCCAAATTGACAAGTGTGTAGACAGCTTCTCAGTTACCTTTTGTGGTAAAGTCAAGAGGACAACTTTTTCCTGGCCTTCTAAAATTGTTCTGCTGGACGCATGGTCAGATATATGCAGCTGAATGTCTATCTAATTCTATATGTCCACCATTGACTGCCAATAGAATAAACTTTATGAGGAGCAGTGTATATATTTTTTTGTATGAAGTTTATTTAAGAAGCACAGCAAAGCACATTTTTGCAAGATGGAGACCAGCTAACTGTATGCTGACGTGATCCCTTTTTTGTCAAATGTTTGGCTACGGATGCTGTTGGGCACATTGCCACGTACATCAGCACGTGTTATCAGTACCAACAATGCACCACAGACATGGGATGAATTGAGCCTAAAGGACTCATATTTACCGGAGAGGAAAGTGCTAATAAATGTAAATGTAACAGATTCCTCGAAGCCAAGCTTCTTCTTACACTTCATGCATCACTGGTTGAGAGCTTTGGCTATGAATGAAAAAAATCTAGAAATAAAATCCACTTGCTGGACATCATTGTTAATCTATATAAACATATCATGGCAAGTGTCCAAAATCTGAATTAACGGGATGATGTGCGATGATTGCTGACATTACTCAGACTCTGCCTGTAGAAAGGTCTACTGTGCTACACTGAAATGTTTAGTAAATACATGGACGCTGCCGAGGGGAAGATTAATCACAGGATCCTCCAGACTTCCCTGTTGTTTAATGTCTGGAATCACGCCTCTATTATCGCCTCCTGGAGGTGCCAACCTAGAGAGAGAAGGGGCTTTTGGAGCATTATAGTTCTTTTTTTCTTATACCTTAGAACAGGGGTGTCAAACTCGTTTTCACCGGGGGCTGCATCAGCCTCACGGCGTACCTTAAAGGGCCGACATAATTTTAGAACTACTTGTAGGTAGATAAGTGGCTATAAAGCCCCCTGTAGATGACAGTTATATCTGCCCATGAAGGTAAATAGGTATTTTTGCCCCTGTAGCCAGATAGTAATATGCCCTCTGCGGCCAGGTAATATGCCCCATATAGAAAGGGAGATGCCCCACATAACCCCCGGTAGCCAGGGAGACCTATAGTCGCCATACCATGTAGATGCCCCATATAGTCGCAGTAGCCAGACAATGCCCATAGCCCCAGTAGCCAGACAGATGCCATAGTCCGCCAGTAGCCAGACAGATGCCCATAGTCCTCCCAGTAGCCTCAGATCCCCATATCCCAGTACCTGTAATCCCCATAGTCCCCAGTAGCCATGTAGAGTCCATAGTCCCCATAGCCATTAGATGCCCCATAGTCCCATAGCCATGTAGAGCCATATAGTCCGCCAGTAGAGACAATGCCCATAGTCCCCCAGTAGCCAGACAGTGTCCTATAGTCCCAGTACATGCAGATGCCCATAGTCCCCCAGTAGCCATGCAGATGCCCATAGTCCTCCAGTAGCCATGCAGTTGCCCCATAGTCACCCAGTAGCCATGTAGATGTCCCATAGTCCCCCAGTAATGTAGATGCCATAGTCCCAGTACCATTAGAGCCCCATAGTCCCCCAGTAGCCAGACAGATGCCCCATGGTATCCAGTAGCCAGACAGATGCCCCCTAATGATTATAAAATTAAAAAACAGCTACTTACCTCGTGTCCGTGCAGCGCGGTCCGGTCCGGTTCGGGAGCTGTGTATGGTGTAAGCGGCGTGACGTCACGCCGCTTACGCCCGCACGCAGCTCCCAGAGATCTCCTCGGCGGCAGAGGCTGCCGGCGAGGAGACCCAGCGTCACAGGGGGCGTGAGCAAAGCGGCGCGTCATGCCCCCTGCGACGCCCTATGTACAGCGCTCACCGAGCGTTCTACATACAAAGGGAGAAGGTGGGAGGGAAACGATCCCTCCTGCCTGCTCCCTGTACTGACTGACTGACTCTGCACGGCTGTGGTAAAACAGCTGTGCGGAGTCAGGGAGATCGCGGCCGGAAAACACAAGGCCACGGGCCGGATGTGGCCCGCGGGCTTTGTGTTTGACACCTGTGCCTTAGAAGAAAGAAACAGATCTGATGAAATAGATATAAGCTACATAAACTGTATGTGACTAAGTTTTTCCAAGTTTTTAAAAATTACATTGAGCTATTCCTTATTATATCTGTATCTAGTAAAACTGAATAACAACAACCGCCATGTCAGCTCCAACGGTGGTTGTCAATCAGCAGCTCTTACATAATCGAACTGATTTACTTTGTAGTGCTAACCCTTATGCCCTTATATCATTAAATAACTAGACAGATTGACTTAGAAGTAGAAAAGGCTTTTTAGGCAACTGGACAAAAAGGGAGACCTATTTAAAGCGGGTTTTAATTTAAAATTATTATGTGTTATGATTTGTGTATTATGCTTACCATGGTCTGCAATAGCTGCCATATCATACTACTGCACCCTATTGAAGGGATCCATTTTGCCGACATCTTGGACCCTTCTATATACCATCCATCATTATTTTGTCTAACAAGGGATTGTAATTTCTTGTATAAGTTTTAATGTTTGCAGGTTCCCTGATGAACCCCTAAATTCTTAGGGGAAACGCGTAGGAACTTTTTGATATGCTTTTTTCTGAGATGTTTTTCATAGGTTAATAGTGTATTGCAGCTTTGAGCACTTATTTGGTTTCCCTTTTTCTTTTTATCCCTGTGTCTTTGTATATGTTATATGTATCCTGATATGTGTATCTTGTTAGGGAAAGTTAGGGGTTTGGCAGTTTAGGTTCCGGATTGGGGGCGCCCTTATCAGGGCGATTTCCCCATTTTTGTATAGGTAGCTTTAGTTTGTTTAGGGATATTTTTAGGGTATCTAATTTTGAGGTATTTATTAAATGGTTATAATAATAAAAGTTAGATTCTATCTTTACCCTAGGCTTATACATCCTAATAGTTTGGTTGTTTAATATATTAGTATAACCAGGTTCTGCCTATCTTTCTATCATGGGTTTTGTCAAATACCTATAACTCATATCAGGCTTTAGTGTTTTTTTTGTCTCTTTTATGCTTACCACACATTATGACTATGATCATGAACCGGGCACCAGTATGGCTGTTGCCTTAGGCAAGGGAAAATGTAAGCTTACCACCGTAAGTACCACTAGTCAACTAAGCTTCAGATTATCTGGATTTGAGATGCCCATTGTTCTATTTAGTTCATTTTTACCACAAAAGCCTGAGAATAAGTTTTCCAATAATCGTCCATTTATGATCCCCATTGTTGTTGTAGTAAAACATAAGCTGGATGCTTTATCCCTCACCTGCTCTGACAAATAATATCATGGGTTTACTTTCCCTGAGTATTCATACAGAGCTGCAAAGAGACTACCTATCTATGTTCAAGTGGATGTTTGGGATGTGCGAGGAGATAGGAAATTCCAATTATAAAAGCACTGAGCATTTAGCTGCAATATAATAGAAGCTTTCTCTATGTATATCATTGCTGGATTGCTCCCTGTACAATAGAATAAACCATGAATCATCATTATGGCCGCTTCCTCTGTAACTTTATTTTGTTCTGGAAATACATATAGGAGCAGTGGAGTCCATCAACAAAACAATAGATGCTAATGACATTCTGCCATGAAAACATTTGTTTGCTTTTTGCCTATATTTGCATGCGCTTAAAGAAATACATTACAGCTGGGAGCACTTGCAACTGGACACCAGTAAAAGGGAGGAAAAAACTGGAAACACAAAAAAAATCATACAGGACATATTCACTTGGGGTGAAATGGTCCCCATTACTGTTCACAACAAAACTGTAATTTACTGAAATCATTACCGTAATTGCAGTTTGCTGACTTTTGGTAGATTTAGTGATATTTTTAATAAGTGATTACCATGTGGTTTTTGTAAAAACAGTGCAATAAAATTGTCACTCACCCTAAAAATGCAAACAGTTCCCAGCTATAGGAATCTTTAAAGGGGTTTTGCCTCGAAGTAAAATTGACGTGGGAAGTTTGTAAATTAAACAATAAACATTTTCACCATTTATCATTATTAAAAATACTGCACCGTTTTTGTCTTAGCTGCTGCTTTAGTGATCAATTGTTTACAGCTCATCTCCAGGGGATACGACCAGGGCTGTGAGCTCCTCAGTCCTGGTCGCACATGCTCAGACATCACCTCTCCTCTGAGGCAGCTACTGAGTGTTCAAACCCCGAGTGCTGTCATTCTACTCCCGTCCTCTGTTCTCTTTAGTAATTAGTCAAACAGTGCAAATAAATTCAAAAAAGAAACCTCAATCAGGTCTGTGCATTGATAAAGAGGAAAAAAAACACAGGTTTGGGTCCTGCAGGGATTTGAACCGAGGACCCTTGTGCCTGGAGGCAAAAGTTTTACCTCTGATCTACAATGTAGCTACTTACAGTACTACACATAAACAGAACTTTCTTTGACTACAGAGAGGAAAGACCTGGTGATGTCATCCTGCTGGGTCACATGATTTGCAAGAGCTGGATGCAGGAAGTATGAAATGAGATTATGGCAAAACCCCTTTAAGTCCTGACTTCTAGCAAAGGTAAATAACAAGAGCCACAAAACAGTGGCTATATATGGGTGACTCTTCCTTTGAAAGCATTTCCTGGCTTAAATCCCTGGTCATGTCTTTAAATGGTTGGACGTTGACTTACTGTAGGGTATGTTCACGATGCGTTTTTAAGATGCATGTTTGGATCTGTGTTTCAGACCCTAAATGGACCCAAACATGCATCTAACAATGTGCAGCGTGATTTACATTGCTTTCAATGTAAAACACGCATCGACATTCAGACTTTCGTCTTTCTGATGCGTCTTTCGGATCCATTCAAAGAATTGACATGTCCATTCTTGATCCGACAGACGCAGCAGGGGTCCTATTTAAAACTTTTGCTGCAGCAAAATCGCAACCAAACACACAGCACACTCTGGGTGCGTGTTGGATGCGTTTTACGCAGCGCTTTTGAATACGTTTGTAACGGCTGGGAAGTGGATCCTCTGGACCACCGCAAGCGATGATAGTTAAGGCACGCCAGGGAGCAGAGTCTAAGTAGCCCCCAGTTTTCACCAGAGCCCGCCGCAAAGCGGGATGGACTTGCTGCGGCGTGAGGCTACCAGGTTGCTACCCCTGACGTGACTTGCTTGCGGAGGCAGCGGAGGTGCAGCGTAGTACAGAATCGCAATCCAAGAATCATAGTCGTGGGCAGGCAGTAAGGTCAGGGCTGGCGGCACTGGTTCGTGGTCGAGGACAGGCCGGAAGGTCAGGACAGGCGGCAGTGGCTCGGAGGCGAGGACCGTCTCAGAGGGTCTGGTACACGGTCAGGCACGAAGACCCGTGAGGCACGCTTTCTCTAAGGCTCGGGGCAACATAGATCCAGCAAGGAGTGATTGCCAAGCGAAACCTTAAATAGGGGAAGCGCCCGGCAATTATCCAATGCCCGGGACGCTGGCCCTTTAAATTTACGAGAACGCGCGCGCACACTAGGGGGCGGGCACGCGCCTTGGCCGGCAGAGGACGCGGACGGGACAGGAACGAGGCCAGGTGAGTCCCCGGCAGGAGCGGACCCCCAGCTCGCCTCGCGGCCAGCGGCGGCACCCGACCCCGGCAGGCGCCCGGGGGGGGCGGCCACAGTTGCGCCCGCTGGCCGAGAAGCGGGGGCACCCGCTACAGCGTTTTTTGGATCGAAAACATATCTAAAAACGTATTCAAAAACGCCATATCTCTAAAAGGTGGGACTATTTGGACAGCTGTCTTCCTTCTGGAGAAGATGCGTTTAGTCTGCAATTGAAATGTGAAGTGCTTACAGACCTTAGGGTGCTTTCACACAGCGCAGTTTTGGTGCAGTTTTAACTGCACTTCAATTAAACTGCCTTTATTACCAGCAAGCTTCTTTCAGTTACCTAAATTGTTCAGAAAGATGTTACAAGTAAGTAATCAATTACTGTGTTTGAAGTCTTGTGGATTACAAACACACTGATTCAACTCACTTTACAAAAAGTTTAGCTAAGTGAAAGAAGCTTGCCGGTAATAAAGGAAGTTTAATTGGAGCGCAGTTAAAACTGCACCAAAACTGCACTGTGTGAAAGCCGCTTACAAGCTGTTGGACTTGGCTAATTAAATAAACATGCCCCCAACCAATTAGTTGTCAAAACAATGAAAAAGTTTATAAAACTTCAACTAGATGGAAATTGAACACGGAATGTGGTTGTTCCCAGTCAGCTGTGTGTAACATTTGGGTAGAAAGCAAATAGGAAGGTTAATAAAGGAAAACATATGGGTAGGCCAAGGAAGTTGTCAAAGTGTCACAATAGAAAAACTCAAACCAATATGTTTTAAAAATAGAAAATGTGCAATAAAACACATAAAAAAATATTGTTTGGAAACAGGAGTCAGTGTTTGTGACAAAAATTGTAAGAAGTCAGCTGATTAACATAGGATTTACATATAGAAAAGCCAAAGGAAATCCAGCACTAACACCTAAACATAAGAAAGCAAGGTTACAGCTATAGAGAAGCAACCATGGAGTGTAGAAGATTGGATGAAAGTGATATTCAATGATCATTCACCAGTCTCCCACTGACCAAGGAGATGATGCTGGAAGTTTTGTCTGATGCCCGTCCTATTGAAATATAGAGAGATGATGTAGGACTCTGTGTCAGGTAAAAGAATAAGGAGATAGGAAATCGTTACACCAACAAACAGTGCACAGAAGGACAGAGGCATTTTCATAGATAAAAACAGGTTAAGTGATGAAGTAATTTTTCAGGATGATAATGCATGCTGCCACAGAACAAAGAGTGTAAAAGCTTTCTTCGGGAAAGGCATATCAACGCAACGACATAGCCAGTCAAACATAACAGTTTGGATCTCAGACCAAATCAAAATGGATAGTTCAACTAAACCAATTGGGGCGACATTTATGAATTTGCCTTCGCCATTTTCTTGCCATATATTGCTGGTTCTATAGCTGTATGAACAGGCATACGGCCAAATGTGTCACAATGTGCGCCTGACGACACGTTTTAATGCACCAAAGTTTGGTGCAAAACTGCCATACGGAGTTTGGTACACAACACTCTATGCGGCAATTTTGAGTATTATGCGGCAAAAATAGTTTATTCATAGGCTATGTTCACATGGATTAATTGCGGCGTAATTGCGGGCGTATTTTGCCACGTATTGCACTTAATACGCGGCGAGATGCGTGCCGCAATTACGGTAATCCATAGTTCTCGTAGAGAACTATGGACTACACCTCGTCCCCCCGCGCGTACAATACGATCATATTCTACGGGCGGGGAAATAAGTGACATGTCAATTATTCATGCCGATTATGTGCAGCAAGTAATGCATGACTATGGGATTGGCGGGCTGCCTGCCCACCGTGCTTCAGGAGTAAGCGCTGATCAGCGCGACTCCCAAAACACACGCCGCATTGCGGCACGTACAGTATGCGCCGCAATACGCCGTGTGGACATACCCATACGGTTGTATTATAAACTCTGTTATATCTATTTAGAACTGGTGTGTCGGCGTCAAGTTACAAAAATGGCGCGTGCAAATTCATTTAAATGCACCATCGTTTGTGAAAAATTCTTTCAGAAAGCTTGAAGTCCAAATCTAAAAAAATGTGAAAGAAGTAGTTGAGATTTTTTTTTTTTAATGATTACATAATGTTATTTCTCTACTGGATCCTGAAAAGCATATGCCACCAATAAATGTAGCTAACTTTTATTTATTTGAGGTGGGTTTCATGAAGGTATTATATATGTGGCACTGGGTAGACAGTTGCAGTGGAATTTGGTGGCCTTGCACACACCGGTAGAGTAGCCTGAACAGTTAGGATTGATGAGTGGCTCAGATAGTAGGACCTGGGTTGTAGCTTGGTTGGTACAGTCCTGAGAACAGTTGGCTCAGCCCAGTAGATAGAGGGAAGAGAGGGAAGAGATTGGGGCCCTTAGCGTCAAGACAAGCCTCTAATAGTACAAGGTGGAAACCTAGAGGCAGGTGTTAGAGGTAACTTACTAAGCAATTTTTTGGCAGGAAAATGCTATTGAGAGTAGAACTATTGACTGCAAAGTTGCTAAAGAGAAGGAGGAAAGCGACCTGTGTGAAGTAACACAGGCCAGGCAGAGGCTCCTGTAAAGAGAACAGGGACGATACTGTATTAGACTAAAACATTGAAACCATACTGATGCCCTAGTGTGAATGTCACAACTAATGTGTGCCTCAGTTCATAACTGAAAACATCAAGACTGTTGTGTCACAGCCTTGGTCTTGTATGGTCTTCTTTATAGGGGAATCACCAGAAAGAGAAACCCCTTGTTAAATGTTAGAACTGGCCATATGGCATTGCTCTCATTTTTAAAGGGGTGTTTTGGGAGTTCAAAAAGCTTGTTCGTCTATCGGGCATGATAAAAAATAGAAGAAAAGAATCATACTCACCCCCTGTACCTCCCGGTGGCCCTCCCGATCACCCCTTTAAGCAGGGCAGTGGGGAAGGTTAAAGTCCCTGATCTGTCCTGATATTTGCAATACAGGCATGCAGTACCAGGCACAGCTACAACTGCATAATTGTATGTAGCTTAAAGAATATGCATCTAAAGAAAGCTGTCACTCACTGACACTGTGGTCAGTGGAAGCTGGAATCACAGCCTTTCTCTATGAGTGAGCAGGAAAGGAAGACTCTCACATGGGCATCTTGCCACCATAATGGCATTTCTAAGAAAAATGTGTGTAAGTGCAAGACATTCTTTGCTTATCTACATTACATAGATCATGTTAACAATTTGCTGGCCACAGATATTTTTTCATTCCCAAAATTATGTATGATGATGAATATTCTGTCTGATGTATCAGGTTTTAAATTCTTGTACACCCAGTATTGGACCATGTATTTACAGCACAGAATATTTCAGGGAAAAAAAATGTGCGATGAGTAATTGGATTATTGTTATCAAAGGGTCTGTCCGTGAAAAGAAATGAGTGTCCCCCTCTAGGCCTGGTTCACATCAGCGTTAGAGGTTTCATTCGGAACCCCAGTCACAAGTTTCATTGGGAATATAAAAAAAATTAGTGTAGCAAGCTGCGCTATTTTTTATGTGAGAGTGACTGACATCGCAGAGGAAAAGTGAGGGCCCATTGTAGTCAATTGAGTCCTTGGGCGCCATTTGTGTTCTTTGTAAATAGGTTACGTAGCACTAAACAGAACCTCCGGCGCAGAAGTGAACCAGGCCTCATTCATGTGATGAGTCTGATATAGCAGAATTTTATGGAATGAGGCTTAGCTACAATACTACACATGGCCAGTATTGGTACTTTCCCGTTGCATAATTGGGGGCCAGCTGGAAGACAAAGCATTTTAGTGACACAGGCAAATAGAGCAAATGGCAAAAACTGTTAAAAAACAGAGAAAATGGCACGCACACCAAATGCAAATGCCTAGCTCTAACCTGCAGTATGGTGCCTGCGAGTACATCCTCCCCAGCTAGGTGACATGGGAAAAAACACAACTGCACCATTTTTGTTGGGAGTTTAGTTTTTATAGATAGTAACTTACAGTCAGTACCTGCCATGTATGGAGCAAGCTCAGCTTATGATCCTGCTCCATACCTCCTTGTACCCTTCCCAACAGGCATGAGGAGGTGGCAAAGGCGTCGCCTACATCTGCCTACCAATCGTCCCAGCTCTGCGCCCAACAACAAGCTTGTTGACAAACTGCAATCCTTTGCACTTTGACACCCACAGGCACTTATCTGTATATAGATGTATGGTTGGGATGGCAGGTTCATCGACTTTTTTATGTATACTACCCTATACTTATGTAACATGGCCGGACCAATGTAAACCAAGCACTTGTCACCCTTTGTTTCACCCATACCCTAATAGATTGTAAGCTCTTGCGAGCAGGGCCCTCACACCTCGTGTCTCATTTGTCAGTAGCTTTTTTATAATGTAATGTCTGGTTTGTCTGTGCTTATTCCCTCTATATTGTAAAGTGCTGCGGAATATGTTGGCGCTATATAAATAAAGATTATTATTATTATAATCCTGTAATACTAGCATATAATATAGGTTGTAACCCAATATCAATACAAGAGAAGCAATGCAATGTGTTAATTAGTCAGTTTTATGTTGATTATATACTTATAAAAAGTGGTCCTTAAGACTTCAGACCTTAAAGATTTTTTTAACCTTAGACATTAACCCTTATTATTAATCAAGGATGGAATGGAAATATCCATCGTGGTCAACCCTTTTTTGCCCTTATAGCAAATATTTGATAGAGCCTGGTAAGAAACTTATTTATAAGGACTTATATATAGAAAATATATGGGGAATTGCTTAATTAGCAATTCCTGATTTGTATATCACTGTTGGAATCACTCCTATTAGTTTTCTTAGTATGATGAAAGGCAACTGAAGAATTCGAATTCCTTGTCATAAGGGTGTGTGAAGGCGGCATCTTACATACGTTCTAGCAATACGTTAAACGTATTGAGTCAAATACTTCCAAAAAACGTACCACAAAGTGTGATACGTATTTGAATACGTTTTCTGGACTGCAGAAACCTATCCCTATAGTTTATATTGCCTTTTCAATGCGTTAAACAGATCAGGAATTGACAAGTCAATTCTTTGAACATTCTCTGAACGACAATAAGTATTTGACAATGAAATCAATGTAATCACACTTGAACGTTGTTAAATAGATATTAACCCCTTAACCCACCTTGACGTATGGGTACGTCCTGGTGACGTTAAGGAGTTGTGCAGCGGGATCGCAGCACGATCCCGCTACACAGCTGCCAGGTGTTAGCGGCTAATTGCAGCTAACACCCGGCGGTTACAGCACGGAAGGATGGCGGCGCCCGCGATGTTAAACCCCTTAGACGCCGTGGCAAAGATGGCCGCGGCATCTAAATGAATGAGAAACGGTGCCACGCACCGTTCTTTACTCCGATCAGGGCCCATGCAGCATAGGGGGGATCCGATGGCTGAACATGGCAGCGGGAAGCCTTGTGAAGGCTTCCATCGCTGCCATGTTTTCATTTGCCCCACTTCTGGCCCCAGGCAGGAAGTGGGGAAACCGCCATCTTGGTACACCCTAATGCATTGTCTTGCAATGTATTAGGCTGTACAAATGATCGCACCCCCTAGTGGTGAAGTGCCCTAGGGGTCTCAAAGTTAAAGTAAAAAAAAAAAAAGTTTTAAAGTATAAAAAAATTAAAAAAATATTAAAAAAGTTCAAATCATTCCCCTTTTGGCATTTTACAAATAAAAGAAATAAAATAATAAAAAAGTTACACATTTTGTATCGCTGCGTCTAAAAAAGTCTGATCTGTTCAAATATAACATCACTTATCCCGTACGCTGAACAATGTAGAAGAAAACAAATTCCAAACGTCAAAATTACATTTTTGTGGTCATTTCATGTCCTATAAAAATTTGAATAAAAGTGATCAAAAAAGTTGCATGCATTCCAAACTGCTAGCAATAAAAAGTGCACTTCAGTCTGCAAAAAATGCCCCCTCACTGACGTCCGTAGGTGTTAGTACAAAAAAGTTACTGGTTGCACAAAATGGCGCCGCAGCGCAAATTTCAAAAATCGAAAATGTTTGGAATTATTTTACGCCACCAAAACATAATGGAAACCCTACATGTTTGGTATTGTCGGATGCGTATCAGAATACAGATAATACATCATTTTTACTGAAGAATGAACTCCGTAGAAAAAAAACTCCCGCAAGTAATTTTTTTTTTAAATTTTGCCCCACTTAGAATTTTTTTGTGGTTTCCAAGTATATTCTATGGTACGACAAATGTCCCCATTAGAAAGTACAACTTGTCCTGCAAAATAAAAGCCCTCATATGTCTATGTAGGTGGAAAAATAAAAATGTTATGGCTTTTGGAAGGCGAGGAGGAGAAAAATGAAGAGTAATACTTTTTTTTCTTTGGAGGGATTAAAGGTTAAATACGTATTGGGGTCCTTTTTTAGTACATAAAATGTAACCAAATACATTTTGAACAAACGCTGTGTGAACATACCCTAACGCAATCTAGTAAGGAAACATTCGGGAACTCTACGCCCGCTGCCCCATTACCTAATAATTAGGTAATTGCAACATAGACAACTGGCACTTCACAGCTAAACATGGCAGGCCTCAAATTATCTATAGCAACTGCTTTAATTTTCATTAACCTGGTAAGAAAAAATGGAAACTGGGCTCTGATTGGTTGCTGTGGGCAACAAAGACAGCTTTAGGGTTAGGGTGCCTCCACACGACATTGACAAAATACCAGTTGGATTCTGTTTAAGAATTCGATCGGTATTTTATTGTCTTTTGCATGGTTTTGGGGATGGTTCTGTCTGCAGTTTGCAGATTCACCTGTCCCCTATAACCATTGAATTGCACATCTTCTGCCTGAAAACCGGGCGGAAGATTGTGCATGTCCAAAGTTTTTCAGAATGTCAGCGGCTGAAAAGCCGCTCACTGTAAACTATTGAATGTATTTTCTATTAAAGTCTATGGGATGGTTTTTGGTCAGCTTTCAGATGGTTTTCAAATCTGAGAACCGTCTGAAAATCCAACCAAAAACCTTGCCGTGTGGACGGACTCTTACTCTTAGTTCTTGTTCCCACAGCAAAGGTTTTCAGTCGGTTTTAGTTAGTTTTACAGATTTGAAAACCGTCTGTAAACCGACTGTTAATCTTTTACATTGATCAAAATAGAAAATCCGTTCAGCAGCCCACAATGGTCAGATTTTCAACCGGACGTTTTTTGACACTGCTGACATTCCTAAAAACTTAGAACATGTTCCTTCTTCCGCCCGGTTTTCAGGCAGAACATGAACATGTGGGTGCAAACCGCAGACAAAAGCCGTCCCCCCACATGCCAAAAAACGACAAAATGCCGGTCGGAAAATCCGACCGGTATTTTGTCTTTGCCGCGTGAATGCACCCTTCTGCAGTTTGGATAAATTATCTGCAGTTGAACAGCTCTCCAATGTCTTCCTTTTCCTACAGCCACCTGGCACTGGCATTTTATCACAGGAACAAGCTTGTCTTATCGTGGCAAATTGAAAAGTACGTGCTGCTAGCTATAAAAATATTTGACCTATTTCTATTGCAAAGATAGTATATCACACATGGGATGATTGTCAACCACTCACAGGGATACATTTTATGGATTTTCATAAATTTGTTGATATAATAAATTGCATTTGCTACTATTTGCTGTTGTTTTCTTTCTAGGCTGTGACATTCAAGTAAAAGAATAGAAACTTCAAGAGACGTTTCTAGCACCCAAGGTCAAAGTGGCTGTTCTGTGGGTGTCACGACCAGAGCAGAAAAATATGACTCTGGATGAAAAATTGGATTTACACTTTGGTTGCGACAAGAACGAAAAGCATTGGAATGACGGAAATCACAGAATTGATAGATATGTTAATGATATGCAAATAATATAAAAGGAAACAAAATATTCAAAGCATCTTGATTTATTCAGTATGGAGTATAAGCACCACACATAGAAATACATGCACTTACACACCCTGGCATGCTATCATTGAGGTTATCAATGCTTGTCTGAAAAATCTTATGCCGATCAATGATGTCCCAGATGTGCTTGATGGGAGACAAGTCGGAGATGCTGAAGACCATGGTAGCAGGTTTATGTCAATCATTATACTCACAGTAGCATGAGTAACATGCAGACTGCCGTTGTTAAAGAACAGCTCCTGGGACACTTTGGAGAAATGGTCGCAATGTGTGTTCCACAACCAAATTAATGCAATGCCTGTTCCTGAAATAAAGACTAGAGGGGTCAGGCTATTGTACAATATGCCACCACACCATAATCCCAGGATTAGGACCAGTGCGATGTCCATTGTGAAGGCTTCTTCAGGGTTTGCCCATGTGGTCTCCAGACTCATTACTGAAGAAGATAGACCCCTATTCCAGCCTCCACTGCCGTCTTTCTATACAGCATGATGTCTTTTGAGAGCCAAAGCATAAGGTCAGTGGAACAACTGTAGCTGGATGTCTGGCTCGTTGTGCAAATGCCTTCTGATGGTTTGTGCAGACACTGTTTGCCGCCCTCGGCTTGGGATGTGATGTCCAATTTCTCTTGCATCTCTTTGCACCATTCTTTCTATCTGTACAGGGGCTCCACACACCTCTTTCTATCATTCTAGTTTGTTCTTGTTCTCTCAACCACCAGGACACACAATGTTGAACAGCACTGACATCTCAGCCTAAGCGCTTAGCTAGCAGCTGGAGTGATAAAGAAGAGTATCTACGTCCAAGGATTCTGCCTTCTCAGTTTGGGACAAGTGGTTAGAACATCATCCCACAACACTTCATCCGAAATTTGTGGTTTTATGTGGCTAAAAAAACCTTTGCTTTTGATCTGGCTTCAGTGTTCCACGGATTGGAAATTTGAAATGTGAAAATTTGAACATTTGCATATTAGCGATACCTGCTACTTTCTTACTTCGCATAACCTTGTGGCTTGTCCTTCCTCATTTTGCAATCTTAACATTTCTCCCTTCTTTTAGAGATTGCAAAGAGGGCCATGCCTCCAGGTACACCAGAACATGCCTCATACCACATCCCACCTAACAGAACAATGCCCAGCAGACCAGCATCAACACAACAGTGGCGTTACTGGGGTCTATAAATATGTATTTACGTAAAGTAATGTATTTTGTATACAGAAATTCATACAAATAGATGTAAGACAATGTTCTATGGATGATACCTCTATATAATGGTCGTACAGTGACCACATAATACTTCTATACAAGGAGCAAATCACCGTATTGTTACTGACCAAACCAAGACTAATATTATCAATGATACCACTATACAAAGATCTAATAATACTGACACACCATGACCACATATCACCACCATCATAGTGACTGAATAATACCACCACATTATGACTGCATATCACCACCTCATAGAGACTGAATAATACTGCCATACTTTTCCTGAATATGAAAAATTATACTGTTACCAATATTATTGCCCTGAAGTGACTATATGGGGTAGATACCAGTTGTATGCACGAGCTCTGAAGACATATTTACAGTGTAGCTACATCCAATGACTCACAGGTGAAGTATTCTCTGATGAATCATTTGCTTTCTCTTTTCTTCTCCATCTGCTCCAGATCGCCATGATGACTTCTTCTGGCTACCATTGGTCCCTAAAGAATTAACCACACAAACATCTGCATCCTCACTTTTCCATCACCTCCCTATCAGTTCCCACCACTGTAAAAACTCCCCATTGGGTGGTAAGTGAATTAAGGGGTGCTAAAAGGTGATAGGCAGTGTGAGGGGGTTACAGAGTGTTAGGTGAGGGTTTTATTTGTGTTGGCACTAGGCCGCAGGTGTGAGAGAGGAGGCACAGCTACAGCTTGCAGGCACAATTTCCAGAGGACAAACAGCGAACCAGCCCACGTAGGTTGTGGCGCAGCTGTGGCCTGTACTCCATCCCCTGCACCCCCAGAAGATCAACCGCAGCCATGAAGTTTAGTACTAACACATTTTGTAGTGTTTCTTTTACAAATTTTCTCATTTGGACTACATTGGATTCATTGGAATATGTCGGACCAGCGTTGCATCTATTTCTTTAATAAAATGGTCAACGAGGGCTGATGTCGGGTTGTGTTTATTTAAATAAATTGTGTTTTTTCTGTTTCTGTGGGGTTTCTTTACCATCTTATTCCAGATTTAGTAATGGAGGTGTCTGACACATGCCTCGTCATTACTAGTGCTGGGGCTTGGTGTCAGTCAGGGGTGTTTTTCATCACTACAAGGCTGACACTAGCCCTGTGTCACTATTACGCCAGTACCCAACGCACCAGGGGTGCTGAATAATCTACCCAGCACCTGGGAAAGCTGGGTGATATCTCCCACATCAGGTATCCAGAAAAGCTGGGTGCCTACTATGGGGGATGGGGCATCACCCAGCTTTACTGGATTCTGTATAGGTTATTCAGCGCCTATGAAAGCTGGATAAACCTCCCACAGCTTTATTGGAATCCACAGCATCCAGGAAAGCTTGATGGGCAATGGGGGGATCAGGTAGGGGCAAAGGTCACTAACTCCCTCTGCTGTGCGTACCACCACCACTCCCGCAGTTAGACTGTATAGTTTAACTGAGGGGGTGGGATGAGCCCCCTGCAGCCAGTGACACCAGGGGAGCGTCTTATAATGCTTCCCTGGTGGCACTGCACTGCTACACTTGCTGGATGTCGCAACGAGCGTTCCTGACAGCCGGCAAGTCTGCTCTCGCTTGTCTCACTGACAGTGCAGTCTTGGGGATTCAAGGCGTATGGCCTGGGTCCCCGGCACATTCCCATGAAAATCAGGAACTGTCCCACAGAAATCGGGACGGTTGGGAAGTATGCATATACTAAATGTATATTCTGTATTCAGGTAATTTAGCAACTTGTTACATCTTTGTCTCACATAACAGGGTTGTCCAACACAAGAACCTGCATCACTTGTTTCTATTTTATTAAAGTGATTGTTCTCCCTGAAACGTCTTTTTATTTTAATAGCTCCAAAATTCTTCTTGGGTTAATTTTTTGACACATCTTTGGAGTGTTTTTATTGCCCTATTTCAAATACAGAGCTCAAAATCTATGGTAAGACATAAGATTCTGGCTACTTGCAGATACCACTGGCACAGAATTTCAGACTTACAGGCATATTGCACTACATGTTCTGAGGTATATATACACATTGAAAAGTCAAAAATTAATTTGTGTAGTCAGGTATCTCCGTATAGGATGACTATATAGCTGTGTCGATTAAAGGGGTTCTAGAACATTAACATATAATGCTGCCATTCTCTTCTGTAACAGAGGGAATCTATGGGACCTGCTTCTGGGCTACACAAGAGAACAGCAGTCGATTGCCCTCTGGAAGCAAGGTCCAGAATCCATGTCACATGATCTGCTTCATTCTCTGGGGGAATGAGAAGAAAGACCTTGCCGGATATGTTACATGTTATGAGTAACTACAAAGATGTGATAGTAATTGGTAAAATCATTAGGCAATAGACACAACTGTCATATAAGGCAGACACAACTGCAGCAGCCTGGTCAGGATTGTTGACTGGGCACCAGCCACAGCATCTCACTGCTCTATAAACATACCGACATATAATTAGTGACAAACAGAGATAAACCGTGTACCCACTTCTGACCACAACAACATTTCATTACCAGGACAATGTGAGCTTCTATGGATTACATAACAACTGATGTGGGATTACAGTAGACTAGACTATGACAATGCAGTCCAATATTACAGACACAATAGATCCAACATAGGCAGCACAATAACATATCTACACTCACCGGCCACTTTATTAGGTACACCATGCTAGTAACGGGTTGGACCCCCTTTTGCCTTCAGAACTGCCTCAATTCTTCGTGGCATAGATTCCACAAGGTGTTGCAACGATGCTCAATTGGTACCAAGGGGCCCAAAGAGTGCCAAGAAAATATTCCCCACACCATGACACCACCACCACCAGCCTGAACCGTTGATACAAGGCAGGATGGATCCATGCTTTCATGTTGTTGACGCCAAATTCTGACCCTACCATCCGAATGTCGCAGCAGAAATCGAGACTCATTAGACCAGGCAACGTTTTTCCAATCTTCTACTGTCCAATTTCGATGAGCTTAGGCAAATTGGAGCCTCATTTTCCTGTTCTTAGCTTAAAAAAGGAGTGGCACCCGGTGTGGTCTTCTGCTGCTGTAGCCCATCTGCCTCAAAGTTCGCCGTACTGTGCGTTCAGAGATGCTCTTCTGCCTACCTTGGTTGTAACGGGTGGCTATTTGAGTCACTGTTGCCTTTCTATCAGCTCGAACCAGTCTGCCCATTCTCCTTGACCTCTGGCATCAACAAGACATTTCCGCCCACAGGACTGCCGCTCACTGGGATGTTTTTTTTATTTCGAACCATTCTCTGTAAACCTAGAGATGGTTGTGCGTGAAATCCCAGGAGATCAGCAGTTTCTGAAATATTCAGACCAGCCCTTCTGGCACCAACAACCATGCCACGTTCAAAGGCACTCAAATCACCTTTCTTCCCCATATTGATGCTCGGTTTGAACTGCAGGAGATTGTCTTGACCATGTCTACATGCCTAAATGCACTGAGTTGCCGCCATGTGATTGGCTGATTAGAAATTAAGTGTTAACGAGCAGTTGGACAGGTGTACCTAATAAAGTGGCCGGTGAGTGTATATCGTGATGGCCTGAGCCAGCGCTGACGGACGGCATAGACCAAAGAAAGCCCCAGAAAGTACTTGTGGGAGCAAGGTTAGGTGAGAATACCTATTTTTTACTTTGAGGGCCACAAAGGGGCCACTATAAGTGAAAGAGGGGCACAAATGTGGCACTAGTGGAAAGAAGAGGATATAACGTGATTTGAAGAACTGGGAAACAGCAGGATGCTGATCCTGTCTCCCTTCTCTGCATTTAACAGTATCAGTGTCCTTAAGATGAAGATACAAGTCAATATGGCTGTGGTGTTACAGGGTGAAAGGAGGCCAGCAGCATGCAAGACTTCTCATCATCCAAGAGGTCACTGGCCTCTTCTTCAGGGAGTTCCTTCACTGGCTCCTCCACACCAAGCAGGTCCTCAGAAAAAGAAATGCAATAGACATTATATACGTGGGTCCAGGCATGGCTCCTAGGAGGATCCTTGCAATCAAACATCTGCTCCATCTGTGGATGTACCAAGTGTCCCTGCAGTGGTATCAGTGTTGTCATTTGATCCTGTTGAGTCTAATTGCATTTGGGCTTGGGTGAACTTTTGGGATCTGATGATAGTACATAGTTAACCGCAATGCAGTCTCTGTTAGGCAGTGCTGTTCTTGGATCTTCTGGAGCAGCAGCCCAGTGCATAGTGGAAAATCCATCACAGAAGCCTCTATTTTCATATCAACACTAGCAATCCCTAGTTTCTGAGATTTGTATGCTCTTCTGAGAGTCTGTTCTCTTTAGAATTATTTTGGTTCCTGGCTGGGCTGGTTTCGGTGTGCCACTATTAGCCTAAAAGACAACTGTTATTTCCTGCAGATTATTCAACTGGACTCTGGTGCTGTGGTCTTTCATTTGCCTAAGGATAAATTAAACAAGCTCCGATGAGCATTGGATAACTTTTTGGCAGTGAAAAAGTTTGAGTTGCGTCATGTTCAGTCTCTGCTTGTTGTCGTAGCTTTTGCTTGTAGAATTATGCCCATGGAGTTATGCTAATCTTAAACTACTGTCAGTATCGTTGACCCTACACACTATTTTAGCTCACCAAGGCTTTCAAGGATGACTTGTATGTTGAGCAGACCTTCCTGGTCAATTGAAACGGCCATATTTGGAAAAATCCCCTAGATTCTAGCCCCAATTTATGCCTTTTTCTGACATTTCTGGGTCCATTTTTGGGTATTTTAGCTAAACTGGCTCCTGGTCTTAATCCTGGTGCTCTAGAGGCTGATGTGGAAACTTGAGCCTTATGGAATTATTCCCCATAGTAGCCACTATGAAATTGTGGTGTAATTATATGGTTTTATTTTGGTCCGATAATAGGAGGGTGATCCATACTTTTAACCAGTGAACCATTACTTGAACTTTGGATTCTTTTTATGCAATCACTGTCATTTGATTATACCATTCTTTACATCCCACATTAATATATAGAATATTTGAAATATTTTAATTATTTTATTTACTTATGGTAAGTTACACCCAAAACACCAGGCATTATGGTGACTTAGTGGTAAATACTGTTGCATCGCAATACTGGAGTCCTGGGTTTCAAACCACCCAAAGACAATGTCAGCGTTGAGTTTGTGTGGATTGCCTCTGGGTACTTCAGCTTCCTCCCACACTCTAAAAATATGCTGAAAGGTTAATTGGATTTCTATGAAAATTCACCCTAATGTGTGTTTGTCTCTGAAATATGGAAATGAGATGTGAATGGTTACAATCTCTGTATAGTGATGAGGAATATGTCCGCGCCATAAAAATAGCAAACCAAAAATATGTTTATCATCTAGCTAGAGACCTGAAATCCACCCTCCCCCTACTTAGTAATACCCACTCTGCAGGCCTGTACTACTCTGCAAGTGGATGGAAAAACACAATTTACTGACAGCAAGCAGAGATTTTGTGTTTTATTTCACACAAGGTTCAAAGTGCATTAAAAATGTGCATAACTTTAAGCTCTGGTAAAATTAAACAAAAAAATCACTATAACCAAGTGTAATGGCAGCGTGTGAAATGGTCCTTCATTCAGACCATGCATCAGTGCTGCCTATAAGTACATATCTTTAACAAGACAGGTCAAGGAGCTGCACATCAAGATCACATTGCCATGATCCAGTAATGGATATAAAATGTGGAAACTGCAGGACAATTAATACTTCTGTTTACAAGAGCAATGGCTGGAAGTGACCTCTGCTCCATTTGCACGTAGCCTCACATAAAGCTGGAAATCTCTTGTTAAACACAGACAGGAACAAAACTGGATTCAGCGCCAGTCAGCCACAAAAAGGTATCATCTGTTTGGAGTATGGAAGGAGGGGAGGCTTCAATTAAATAGCATAAGAAGTAAACAATATATCTCTGATTTGAGTGCTAAGTATCCAGTCCTCAATACACAAAGGCTTGGCATGTTAATAAGGGGGAAGACAAAATAACCCATTCCATCATTCAAACACCCAGCCTCTAGTAGTGGACCACCAGATGAACTTTATCAGCGAAATTATCAGCAATATCTGTCTACTTAGCACATTGCTGCTATTTCTTTAAGAGAGACGTCATCAATTTTCCTGGCTGCAGTCAATCATGATAATGACATAGACAGTCAAAAACAGCTCTGACCCTTCGAGGCACGGGTTCCACCTAAGCTGTCCTCTTGTTTCTTGTACCAAGATGTTAGCAGCAAGTCCTGTAAGTTGGCAAGGTGATGCCTCTATGGATCAGACTTGCACTCTGTTTGTAGCACATTCTACAGATGCTGAATTGGACTAAGGTTTCGGAAACTGGAGGCCAAATTAACACTTGTGTTATGTACCATTCATGGGCATAACCAAAGCCGTAGCAGCTATAGCGACTGCTATGGGGCCCACTCAAAAACAAGTATATTGTTCCTTTGTTTAGGGAACAAATAGTTGGAGGCTTTCTGCTCTAAAGCACTACTCTCTGGGTTCCCTGATATATAGTGGTATTAAGTATGGGCCACATGTATGAAAACTATCTAGGTCTAAAATTCACTTTGTTGCCTATAGCAACCAATCAGAGCGCCCCTTTTATTTTCCCAGAGCACTATATGAAATGAAAGGGGCGCTCTGATTGGTTGCTATGGGCAACATGGTGAGTTTTAGACATAGTCAGTTTTCATACATGTGGCCCTATATGTTTAATTTTGGCTACTTATGCTGCCATTTTAGTTTACTGTAATTAAAGGGAATCTGTCGCCAATTGTTTTTTTTACTTATTAAATCAAGCCCCTGATCCATATTATTTTCCTCTCAGTCATTTTTATTTCCTGATTGTAGATTTCTCTATTCTGGCGGTCCTCTATATATGATTTGTGGGAAGACATTCTTGCTTGTGCACTGCTTTAACAGCAGTCAGAGAGATACTTTACAGCAGCTTCATGCACATAGGATTCTTAAAACAGATTCTGTCCCATAGACTTGTATAGGAGAGTTTTCACTGTGAAGGGAGGGGAGAGGGGGAGCTGTGACAGTTCCTCTTGTGACTGGTGGATTCTGTGTTATCTGTACACAATGGTGTCTCCTTTCAGTTTGACCCTGCTTTTACTGATAATGAGCACACTGCTGAAAAGCTCTCTAAACAGAACAGGAAGTGTCAGACGATTATTAGGCTTAATGGCCAAAGAGAAAACTGCAGCACATAAGAATTATTAAAAAAATATTGAAAGTGATCTAGAAAATTATACAAAACATAACCAAAAATTCCTACAAAATGTGTTTAACATAAAAATGTGAGTTAAACAATAAGTCATTTTTTTATGACACATTCCCTTTAAAGGGGTTGTCTCGCTACAATGATTGGGTTTTAATTAAAAAGATCTTTAAAAAAAACAAGCAGCTTTGCAATATATGTTCATTACAAATGTCCTATTGATTTTGAGTTATCCCTGGTAGTAGGAGTGCATCAGCTTCTCAAATCACTATAGCAGCCGACCTGTTGATTTTTATCTCACTGGCTGTCAGTGCTGGTGGCTCATCAGCTTCTCAATACAGGTCTGAGCACAGAGCCCTTCCCCCACAATATGCTTCTGTATGGAAGGGAGGGGTCTGGCTCTGGCTTCTGTGTCTGTGTGGATTAACCCTGTGTGTGCCTGCTCCCTCCTTCTTTCTACACAGATTGAGGAGAGCAGAGATGAGGCTGATCTGTAGTCAGTAGGATGTGACAGCAGTGAAGTGTGTTCCTATAATCATGATGTGTCTGTGGAGCTTTGACTTTACTAATAGAACAGATGGGGGGCATGTGAATGGTTCATATCCCTCCCTGCACATCGTGATTATAGTAACACACTTCACAGCTGCCCTGTGTCTGTTCTTACAGGGTTTGTTTGTTGTTGCTTGAGATGTCCCTGGAGATTTGTATGCTAAGCAGGGGGTATAGGAACACTTGCATCCCCCCCTGCTCTGCTATTAGCATACACAGCTTCACAGACCTCTCCACACTCATAGATCAGCCCTCTCCCTGCTGTCTTCTGACTCTGGAGAGGAGCAGTAAGAGCTCGGCCACAGCAGCACAGTGAAGCTTTCAGCAGTGAGCAGCAGATCTAGGCAGGCACACACAGGGTTAACTCGGGCAGGAAACCCCCTTGCCTTCCCCCTGCTGTATAGAAGTTACTGCAGTCAGAGGAGGAGAGCTGTCTCTGAGCTGAGGGGAGGGTGGAAGAGGGTGTAGAAGAGGCAGACAAGAAGCACGCCTCTAAATTCAAAAATCCTATGCTGCCAGACACACTGAAGTAGACTGAAAGCCTGTAGTGAGACAACTCCTTTAAGTAGTGGGGCCCATCTCATTTTGCTATGGAGCCTTGTGAATTCTAGTTATGCCCCTGGTACTGTTCCTAAACAGTTTTTGCAGCTTGGCAGTGCTTAACCTACTGAAATAGGTCACTGCCATAGGGTAAGTAGTAATTGTCAAAGTAGCTTCTACGTAAATGCCAAGACCCAAAGTTTCCCAGTAGAACAACACCCAGCACAACACAACCGCCTTAACCCGCTCATCTGCTTCCCCAGGCAAGTGAGGCACATACAACCAGCCAGAACACATGACATCATGTGTCATGCGACCAGGCCACCCTCTAGGTTATGCTATCAGCAGTAGACAGAGGTCAGCCTGGTCACTGTGATTGGTGTGCAGCTGTGTAGTCTTAAATGCAGAAATTCGGGATGCCCTGTGTGTTCTGGCATCTTTTCATCATAGCCAGGGTCTTCCCACCATGCACTTTGAAGGCATAATGAAAAGATATGCCATCATTGTCTGATAGCTGAAGATCCCACCTCTGGGACCTGCACCCATCTCAGGAACGGGCCCCCGAAAGTGTCAGCTCAGAATGGAGAGTCAGTCGCACTTGCACACGACTCTCCACTCTGTTCTATAGGAGTTCCGAGTACTGACAAACCCACCGACTGGACCATTGATGTGCCATCAAAGTGCATGATTGGAAAACCCCTTAAATTTTTTGAGCAATTTATGCCACAGTGACTTTCTATAGGATCCAAGCAGACGTCAGGCCTTTGCTCCAACATACATCCTTGAGACTTCAGTGCCCTTAACCTTGTAGCTAGTTCACCAGCTAAGCCTCCTTGGACCACTTCTAGTAAGTACTTACCACTGCACATCAGGAGCACGCCACAAAACCTCCCACTTTGCAGCTGTTATCACACATAGGCCTTGACAAGTTGCTTAGATCATTAAACTTGCCCATTTTTCCTTTTTCAGAACTTCAGCTTCAAGACCTTACTATTGAATTACTGCTTAACATATTCCAGCCTTTGACAGTAAAAGGAAAATGTATCTTTCCTTAATACTGTGCTTTCCTTTTGATCTCTCTCCGGGCTTTGGCTAAAAAAAACAAATTAAAAACAGTGAAAAAAATGTTTTTTTTCTGAAAAAAGATGTATGACAAACCACCTTTAGGGATACTATCACAGCATTTTTGTAAAGCACTTAAGCACACATTAAAAACTGCATGTAAAATTGCCCATTGTTTGCATTTTTATCAATGCCAATCATTATCTTTGTCCAAAAAGGCAAAACATGTGCATTTTAAAAAAAATACCAATTATGAAATGATGTGATACCATTCTTAATGTGTTTCTTTAGTAATTAAAGGCCAGGTGCAATCATATTTAGTCACCTGCATTGCAATTAACACAGATCATATCACTATTCAGAGATTTTCAACTATAACTAAACTATGCTTGTGTTTCTAATCTAGAACATGCACATTTGTTTACAGACTATTTCAAAGCAAATGCTAAAATTCTAAAATCTGAAAGTAGTGAGGTTCAGATAGCGGTTTCCTCCCATCACGCTCTCATACAGGGGCCATATTAAAATGTTATAATTGTTGGAGATAACATTGACTTTATTCCTGACTCTCAACACTCCCCCTCTCTTTAGGGAGAAGAGATTCTCAATACGCTCTATTGTCTGTACTCAAAAGGAATGTTCAATGTCCTTGCCTACTGGAACATAACAAACAGGGACCAACTCCCTCTTCAGACTAAAGATAAATTCATAATTTTCCCATGGATTCTCTGTGACTCAGGTAATACTCTAGAAATGGCAAGACTGAAGATCATTTCTTAAAGTGCAGGCTCCCTTTAAAGATAGTTGTAATACATCAGTAATATAATATACTTTTATTAACTTCTGAGTTTCCTTTGTCTTCTACAGTCCGACCTTCTGGTCAGTTAAGATAATACGCCACTTGTTTGCTGCACAGTAGTCTGGTCATGTAGTCTGGACCACCTCCTACCTGTCCTCTGACAGCTGTAAGGAGTCAGGCCAGGTTACGGCTCTGTAGCAAGCAATTTATATTTTGTTTCCTATCAATCCTCAGGATTTGCATTAAAGGGATTATCTCATCTCAAAGTTTCATAGGATGCATGAATGAAATAATGCTGCTTTGCTCTGTCACTTCCTGGTCACGCTGTCTGTACTTAGCATATATGCTCCTTGTATTAAAACTTCTCTGTTTATTATGTGTATCAGTCTAGATTATTTTAATTACCTTCTGAGGTCCTGAGAAGCTTCTCAGCTAATGTAAACAGTAGAGTAATTAGTCTTTTGTCTGAAAGATCAGATAAAAACAAGCTCTCACTGTCCAGAGTTTTGTGCTGCTGAGACCTGTGTGATGAGTTCACTCCCTACTATAAGATAGAACAAACAGAAGGGGAGAAAAGAGTAAACAGGTCGGTCACTAGGGGAACCAGAGGGAACACAGAAGGTGATAAAATCACTTGTAGCTCCTTAACAAAAAAAAAGATGAACAACGCAATATATTTGGAAAACGTCTTCATTTAGTGTTCCCTACATTTTTAAAGCTATTCTTTGTAGCGAGACAACCCCTTTAATGTCTTATAGGCAGGGTTCTTCCTGCTGAGATCTTCACCTGTTGGGAGACCTAGGTCTTCCGATTACCCCTTCCACAATCTGAGATGGCCACAGTATCCAGTGGAAAATAAATAAGGAGACAGATGCATGCCTTCTCCACAGTAGCATATGGGGATTAACCCCTTAACCCGAACACCTGAAAAGTAGTTAATGACCAGAACATTTTTTTAGTTTTTGCCTCCTTGCATTTCAACAGTTGTAACTTTTTTATTTTTTCAATGACGCAGTTGGATGAGTTGAACTTTATGGGGGAATAGTTTAAAGGGGTTTTATCATTTCATTAAATGGTCTTCAGAATAAGGGGACAGCGAAAACAAGCAACTTTGCAATTGGATGTCATTAGCAAAGCTGTGTTGTATTCACAGTATTCCTTATCTTGTGTTTTTGTTTACACTGATATCCAGTCCTGGTCGAATCCCTCCGGAATCCCTCCTAATTGCATTTCACTAGCTGAGAGCTCATTTACATTCTGTACAGCCCCCGGTCGATTCACGGAGCTGTGTCTGTCACTCAGAGTAAGGGACCGTCACATTTTCACTTTACACAGTTAGAAGAAACAGAATTACACTGAAGGGCTTAAACAATCAGGATAAAGCACAATTTGTCTTGATCCCTGCCTGACTCAGAGTTAGGGGCCGTAGCATTTTCTCTCTCCTCACCCAGCAGAAACAGACTGCAACAGTTTCTACAATGAGAAAACATAACAGTTTTGTCCCGGTGCCTAACTCTCCTGCATAGAAGGGTGATCTGTGCTGTTCGTAGAAAGCTGTAACACATCTCCAGCTGTGACAGGAGAAGAGTGCTCAGTCTAGATTGAATGCAGCCTGTGGTATGTATACAGCTCTTACAAAATAAGACTGCCTAGGGAGAGACACAGTGACATGTGGATTCAGGCAGAGAGGGGAGGAGGGAGCCAGCATGCACAGTGAAGGGGGGGATGATGTCACCCAGCTGGGAGGGGAAGAAACGCCCCTGCATTTCCAGAGTTGAGAAGCTGAGAGCAGTGTGAATCAGCCGAACTAAGGAAGCGATACATCCCCTTTAAGTTCACTTATAAATAATTGCAGAATTTTTCTATTTTTTTGTTAAACTTTTTTTGTTTTTTTACATTTTTTCACACCATTCACATTTCACACTTAATAACTTGTTAGACTAATTCTACAGGTTATTATGGTCGTGTGGATACCTAATATGTGTAGGGTTTTTGTGTGTGTAATATATGCACAATTATGTTTTATTAAATATTTATTTTTATTTTATTAATTTATGTTTTATTCTTTTTTTTCACTTTTTTGTTTTTTACTTTTTTTTTAATACCATGAAGGGAAAACTGTTTTACTTAGTAATGTATTAACATATTCATATATGCTAATACATTATACTCTCTGTCAGTCTGACACAAGCAGTGATCAGGACAGCACACAGTCTTTCCTGGTCACTGGCTTCATACACAGACAGCTCTGGGGCTACTCTAGGTCCCCAGGGCTGACTGAGCAGCCATTCCCTGGGCTCTTTCGGGTCACCAGGTGTTCCGATCACCCGACAGAGCAGAGAAACCCTTTGATTGCGCTGCCGTAATGCACCGCCGCAATCAAAGGGTTAAAGCTCCAGGTTGCGGAGGTTACTTCCGTTACCCGGTGCTCGCAGGAGCTGCACTGGGATCAGGGCTGTGTAGTACAGCCCGATCCCAGTGAAGCTCCGGCGCCGCAAACTACGAAGTCTGCAGTGACGTCTAAAGACGTCGCTGTAGTTGAACTACCCGCACCAGCCACTGTATAAAGTCGACTTGCGGTCGTTAAGGAGTTAAAGAAACAGAAGGCAGTTTTGACTTGAAGGCAAAACACACTCATGGACACCTCTCCAATCATTTGCTTGCCAATGGCCTCCTCAACAGGGACCCTTCCATGATGATAGCTATAAACGTCTTCATTGGAAAATCCTGTTTAAGTAAAGATAGCATTTATAGCAGAAGATGAAAAGCTACAGATTAACAACACATGATTTAGGCATAGTTAATTTTTAATGGCAGATACAAAAAATTAGGTTTTTATTTTTATATTTTGTAACATCATATTACTTTGTACATTATACTCAGCAGAAAGGAGTTGTCTAAAAACACAATCCTTTTTTAAGAGAAAAAAAATCAGCCCATTTTTTTCACACGGCGTTTTTGAAAACGTTTTCGAGTTCGTTTTACTTACCGAAAAATAGACCCCAAAACATATCCAGCATTGTTCAGTGTGCTTTTACATTTTAAAAAATACATGGTCATTCATATGACACGTGTTTTACATGCGTCTTTCGGATGTCAATTCTTGATCCGTTTTATGTAGCAGACACCCTATTTAAAACTATAGGGTACATTTCTGTTGCACAGAAAACGCATCCAAACATCCACCACACTTTGGGTACATGTTTGGATATGTTTTACGCAGTGTTTTTCAATCAGTTTTTCGGATTGAAAAACAGATTGAGAAGTGCCTTGTGAACTCAAGAGCGGTGTGAGAGAGGGTGGTGCCAGAACGACAGGAGTGGCATGGGGGAGAGCCGTGCCGGGGCTGACAAGAGCAGTGTGGGGAGAGAGGTGCCGGGACGACAGGAGTGGCATGGGGGAGAGCGGTGCCAGGACTGACAAGAGCGGTGTGAGGGAGAGCGGTGCCAGGGCTGACAAGAGCGATGGGAGGGAGAGCGGTGCCGGGACGACAGGAGTGGCATGGGGGAGAGCGGTGCTGGGGCTGACAAGAGCGGTGTGAGAGAGAGTGGTGCCAGAACGACAGGAGTGGCATGGGGGAGAGCCGTGCCGGGGCTGACAAGAGCGGTGTGAGAGAGAGTGGTGCCAGAACGACAGGCGTGGCATGAGGGAAAGCGGTGCCGGGACTGACAAGAGCGGTGTGAGGGGGAGGGAGAGAGGAGTGAAGAATTCGACAGGAGTGGCATGGGGGAGAGCCGGTGCCGGGGCTGACAAGAGCGGTGTGAGAGAGAGTGGTGCCAGAACGACATGCTTGGCATGGGGGAGAGCCGTGCCGGGGCTGACAAGAGCAGTGCGAGGGAGAGCGGTGACTGGACGACAGGAGTGGCATGAGGGAAAGCGGTGCCAGGACTGACAAGAGCGGTGTGTGAGGGGGCCAGGTGAAATGCGATAAGGGGAACCCGACGAGGAGTGGCATGGGGGAGAGCCCGGGGCGGGGCTGACAAGAGCGGTGTGAGGGGAGAGTGTCCAGGACGACAGGAGAGTGAGGGGAAAAGCCGGCCTGGGGTGACAATGAGGCGTGGGCGGGGAGAGAGACTGGTGCCCAAAGAACGACAGCCAGGAAGAGGGAGAGAGTCTGCCGGTGTCAAGAAGGGTGCGAGCGAGTGGTGACACGCACAGGAAGTGGCAATTAGGGAAATGCAAGTGCCAGGACTGACAAGATTCAGTGTCATGAAGCCTTCCATTACTGACAGGCCCCTTTGCCTGAAAGTGCCTTTGCTGTTTCCTACAAGACAATTAAAGAGTTTTCCAGAACTTTTCATTAATGGGTTTACATAGGCCATTGCCCCGGGCTGACAATTAGACCATGCAGGGAAGGGTTCAGCATAAACCAGGATTGGCATGATTGGAAATTCGTGAGGCTGTTTTTCAAAGCCCCGTCCGAGGTGAAACCGGAGCCAGAATGACAAGGCGTGCCCCCGCCACCAGGAGCAGCAACCACTTGGCTTACAATATCTGTTGTAAATGAGTCGTCCAAACGACAGCGTGGCATGAGGGAAGATAAGCCGTGCCGGGCTGACAAGAGCGGGGTGAAGAGATGGGCCAGAACGAAGGATGGCATGGGGAGAGCCGGCCGGGGGTAAAAAAGCGGGGTGAGAGGAGTGGTGCCAGAATGACAGGCGTGGCATGGGGGAGAGCCGTGCCCGGGGCTGACAAGAGCGGTGTGAGAAAGAGTGGTGCCAGAACGACAGGCGTGGAGGGGAAGCCGTGCCGGGGGTTTACAAGAGAGTGCGAGGGAGGCGGGGACGGTGACAGGGTGGCATGAGGGGAAAGCGGTGCCAAATGACAAGAGCAGTGCGGGGAGAGCGGGTGCCAGGGGTAACAAGACGATGAGGGGGGAGAGCTGGGCCCGGACACAGGAGTGGGAGGGGGAGAGCGGGGTGGGGCTGACAAGAGCGGTTTTGAGGGGGCGGTGGGAAGACGGAGTGGCCTGAGGGAAAGCGGTTTCCAGGACTGACAAAGCGTGTGAGGGGAAACGGTGCAGGGCTACAAGAGCGTAGGGAGACGTGGGGCCCGGGGCCAGGAGTGGCAGGGGGAGAGCGGGGCTGGGGGGTGACAAGGCGGGGTGAAGAAGTGGTGCCGAACGACGGGGTGGATGGGGGGGGGCCTGCCGGGGGTGGCAAAAGGGGTAGAGAAGTGGGCCAGAACGACAGGCGGGCATGGGGGGGCGGTGGGGGTGACAAGGCGGTGTGAGGGAAGCGAATCTAGGGGACAGGGCACATGGGACACAGGGCCGGCACTGAGCAATTGGGGAGGAAATGAGGTGTGGGGGCGGTAGAAGACCTGCTGTGCAATGATCAGCCAGCCAGAAGAGGTATGTCAGAGAGTTGTGGTGTTTCAATGTATGGGCTGCTGAGTGTGTGAAACAACCCGTAGCCCTGCCCCGTAAGTCCCTAGGGAACAGTTGCAAGTAAGTCGGAGACTGCCATGTATTTCATTATAAATAATGCCTTTCCATTACTGACAGTATGCCCTTAGCTCTCAAAGTTGCCCTTTGCTGTTTCCTATCACGCACAATTAAACATGTTTATCAACCATCTACTTTACATTAATAGGGTCTTGACATTCAACAGAGGCCATTGCCCCTGTGCACTATTCTGTACTGAACCTTTATGACACTATGCTGTAAGGTTCAGCAATAAACCAGTGTATGGATTTGATTGGAAATTCTCTGAGAGCTGTTTCTTTCACCTACAAGCCCATGTCACCCAAAAGAAAAGTTGTGAAACCAAAAAATAGGAGCCAACAATCCATAAAAATACTAAGGGCGACATGTCCCAACACGCCAACACCAGTTTTTTGTTCTATTTTGCAGCAAACCCACTTTTTACGCCATATTCTTGTTGTAAATGAACTGTCGTACACCAAAACTAGGTGCATTATACGCAGGGAACGACACTTTGTAATGTGCCTAAATATGATGCACTGTGCTCCCCCGTCGCGAAATGTGCCTATTAAGACGTCTTACATATATTATGCGCCCCCGTCGGGCAATGAGCCTTCGATAGACGCATACCATAAACTACCAATGATATGCTATGTGCCGCGGGTTGGGCACTGTGCCCTTTTTTGATGCAATGCGCCCTTTTTTGATACGATCGCGCCCTTTTTTGATACAATGCCCCCTTTTTTCATACAATGCCCCCTTTTTTGATGCAATGCCCCCTTGTTTGATACATGGCCCCCTTTTTTGATGCGATGTCCCTTTTTAGGCACATTAAGTAATCTATGCAAGGTATACCTGACGCCAATTTTTAGAAAATATCGGACTTTCAGGCGCACTTTACACTGATTTAATGCGCCCAAAACTGGCATGGATACGCCACTTTTCAGACATGTCGCCCTAAATCTTTATTTAATTTATCAATAAAAACATAATGAAGTATACGATAGTACCGCCCAGAATCTCGATGCACGTTTTGTGGGAATCGCTTCCTCTATTTGACATTTAGAACAAATTATTTTTTTTATTATGATTTCTGCACTGTACTCGTTATCGTTTAAAAAATGTTTTCTGAAAGTTTTTTTGTTAAAAGGACACTTCTATCAGAAGGGAGTATTTTTGCTAAAACCAATATTCCTGGAAAACTATTTTTCTTACAATTTTTGGCAATTTTTTTATTTTGGCAGTCCTACTGTATGCAGTTAAAAATTACATAAATAGTATTATCCTTCTCTAACATTTAGGGTACATTAACACGCCATATTTGCGGGGTGTAATTTGGAGCATAATTGCTCTGCCATACGCCCAAATTACCCCCACAAATATGGTAATTCATAGTTCTCATTGAGAGCTATGATTACCTGCCATTTCCCCCGACGTACAATACGCGCCATTGAAAATAATTAACATGTAACTTCTTGAAAGTCAATGGGAGCCTTACAGTACGCGCCACAATACTCCATGTGAACATACCCTTAGAAAATACTCCTGGATGGCACTCACTTTACTTCAGCTGCTTCTTATCTCTATATCACTTCTTTACAAATAGTAGGAAATGACATGATTGCTTTATTGTTCTCTCCATGGGGATAGAAAGGACTAGACTTGACCACAAGTAATACATGAAAGGAAAATAGGGTAATATTTTTATGTACTAGGGAGGTTTTCGTCACATTTATCAGGTAATTGCTGAAAATATTTACACTTCTCAGGCCAGAGCCGAAAGAAGAACTATTAAAGGAGTTGTCTCACTACAGGTTTTCAGCCTACCTCAGTGTGTCTGGCAGGATAGGATTTTTGAATTCAGGGGAGTGCTTCTTGTCTGCCTCTTCTCCTCCCCCTTCCCGCCTCCCCTCAGCACACAGACAGCTCTCCTGCAGTAACTTCTATACAGCAGGAGGGGGTGGGGGGAGGCGAGGAAGTTTGCTGCCAGGGTTAACCCTGTGTGTGCCTGCCTAGGTCTGCTGAAGGCTGCTCACTGCTGGATCAGCTGCACTGTGCTGCTGCTGTGGCCGAGCTCTTGCTGCTCCTCTCCACAGAGTCAGGAGACAGCAGGGAGAGGGCTGATTTATGAGTGGCTATGGAGTCTGAGGTCTGTGAAGCTGTGTATGCTAATAGCAGAGCAGGGGGGGATGTAATGGTTCCTATACCCCCTGCTTAGCATACAAATCTCCACAGACATCTCAAGCAACACCAAACACAAACACTGTCCTCCCATCAGAACAGACACAGAGCAGTTGAGAAGTGTGTTACTATACTCACCATGTGTCACTAATACAGCAGAGCAGGGAGGGATATGAACCATTCATATGTCCCCCTGATCTGTTCTATTAGTATAGTCAAAGCTCCACAGACCCATCATGATTATAGTAACACACTTCACTGCTGTCACATCTTACTGACCACAGATCAGCCTCATCTCTGCTCTCCTCACTCTGTGTAGAGAGCAGGAGGGAGCAGGCACACACAGGGTTAATCCAGGCAGCACAGCTACACACAGGGAGTAGAGCCCTCCCCCTCCCCTACAGAGGCATCACATACTGTGCAGGAGGGGTTCTGTGCTCTGATCTGTATTGAGAAGTTGATGAGTCACCAGCACTGGCAGCCAATGAGATAAAAATCAACAGGTCGGCTTCTATAGTAATTTGAGAAGCTGATGCACTCCTACTACCAGGGATAACTCAAAATCAATAGGACATTTGTAATGAACATATATTGCAAAGCTGCTTGTTTTTTTTTTAAAGATCTTTTAATTAAAACCCAATCATTGTAGCGAGACAACCCCTTTAAAGGGAATGTGTCATAAAAAAATGACTTATTGTTTAACTCACATTTTTATGTTAAACACATTTTGTAGGAATTTTTGGTTATGAAATCTGCCATCTGGCTGACAGCTCGGACTCGCTTTTCTCTTCACAATGATCTTCTAAGCTGATTTATGACCAAATCCCCTGTAGTGCTTGAAGGTGTTGTCTCGCTACAAAGAATAGCTTTCAACATGTTGGGAACACTAAATAAAGATGTTTTCCAAATATACTGCGTTGTTCCTTTTTTTTTTGTTAAGGAGCTACAAGTAATTTTATCACCTTCTGTTCTCTTTCTTGTTCCCCAAGTGACCGACCTGTGTACTTCTCCCACCCCTGCTGTTTGTTCTCTCTGATAGCAGGGAGTGACGTCATCACATAGGTCGTGGCAGCTTTTCGGACAGTGAGAGCTTGTTTGTTATCTGATCTTTTAGACAAAAGCCAGTAATTACTGCTGTTTACTTTAACTCAGAAGATTCTCTGGTCCTGACAGCATGAGATTGATCTAATTAGCAGAGGTCTGAATACACGGAGCTCATATGCTAATTACAGACAGCTTGACCAGGAAGTGACAGAGCAAAGCAGCATTATTTCATTCATGCATCCTATGAAACTTTGAGATGAGACAACCCATTTTATGTTTAGTGTGCCCCCAGGGCTAATGTATATGATTTTGTAGGATGTGATCAACTGAAGTTGCAGAATTGGGGCCTATAAAATATTTTGAAGGCTATGTTTTAGCTGGCATAGAGCTTTAAGATAAATAAATGGTTGACTTGGGCAGGCAGAGTTTTGTATGGATGAAAAACTTTCCTTTACACTCGCATGTAGAGCACATCTTGCAGAAAGAGATTGATGCTATAACAAGTGGCGATAAATATGTATGGAGGAAACAAAGTATGAATGAAAACAAGTAACACATTGCAGCGGGGCAATAACTCTCCAAGACATTTTTTTTGTGTAGGGTGTAGAGCATGACACTGTCCTATAAGTACTATAAGATATAGGTAAACATGCCAGGTTATGGGAAAATCAGTATAACATGCATAGACCTGTAACACAAATACACCTGGGTTGTATTAGCTAATATGACACCTCCACTGTGTATTAGCAGCCGGTTAACTCCTACAACTTTAGCAGCTCTACTCTTCCATAGAAATATACAAGCATAAGTTCATCTATATATCAGGAAATTGAATTTATAGCAGATCCCTTGAATCACTCCCATAAAGATGGGGTATTCCAATACCTCATGGCTGAAGTGATCAGCAACAAGTATGCTGTGGTCACAACACCTTGTATTCTGTAAATTTTCATGGCAACACCTCTTTTCCCTCCATTTACAACCTGCAGTCACCATAATTGGCTATCCCAGGAGAGAAGCTATTGGAAATATGAATGCCCCTCTGCTGCTCTATTGCCCACCTTTTAATACCTTGTTATTTTTGGATCCATAACTAACCCCTTCCCGCCGCAGGGACTTTTGTTTACATCAAGTTCATTATTCATTACTTCCCTCTAATAGCCATAACTTCTTTTATTGTTCCATCTACATAGATGTTTAAGGGCTTGTTTATGCAGAACAAGATATTCTTTTTAATGGTACCATTGATGTACTAAATAAGGTACTGGGAAACCCACAAAAAAATCTTTGTTGTGCGGAACGTGAAAAAAAACCTCAATTGTGGCATATTTGGGGGGTTTCACTTTTATTGAATTCACTGCATGATATTATTGAAATGGTATCTTTATTCTGCAGGGTGGTATGATTCCTGTGATACCAAGTTCTTTTAATTTTAATTATGTTTTATACTTTAAAAAATATCACTTTTTTAGTTTTTGAATTTGCAGCGCCATTTTCTGCTACTAATAACTTTATTTTTCTATGTATGGATCTAAGTGAGGGCTCATTTTTGCAGCCTGAAGTGTAGCTTTGTTGGTACCATTTTGGGATACATGCAACTTTTAATCGCTTTTTATTCCAATTTTTTTGTGGGTTTGTCTGTCTGTTTCTGTGAATTTAGTGTCTCATATCCCTAATGTATCTTGATTATCTTGGTAGCCGGTGAATTTTTTTGTGGGCTCAAAGTGACAAAAAAAACCTTAATTTTGGGACTGGGAATTTTTTTTAATGGTGTTCACTATATGGAATAAATAATGTTACATTTTAAGTTGTGGGAATTATATGGATGCATTGATACTAATTCTGTTTATCTTTATTATTATTATTATTATTATTAATTATTATTATTATTATATATTATTAATAAAATGGCAAAACGGGGGGGGGGGTTTGACCTTTGGCCATTTATTTATTTGTACTCTTTGGTCCCTTAGGGGGCTCAATCATTTGTACACTATTCTATAATAGCAATATACTACCAAATTATGTACAATAATGGCTGTTATTACACCCTGCCTACAGATGTAATAATGTTTTTTCTTTTTTTTTTTATACAAAACTACTAATTTGATTTGAATGGACAGAATTAATGAAAAAAATCTAGCTGTCTAGGGACCACCACTGAGGAAAGCTTAGGAGCTCCCTGTACACTGATGAAACCTAGAGCTCAAACAACAACAAAATACATTTTGAATAATTTTGTTCAGTTATAGGAGTTCTTAATCAGACAATCAATGCTGTAGCCACAAGAGAGATATTTTTGGAAATAAAATGAAAATTAATGCTGAAATTTTATATGTTTTTTTTTTACATAAGAAATGGTGCTCATGGGTGTTCATTCTCTTTAAGATAGAAAAGTGGGTTACAGAGCTACATTAGAATTTCTTGAATTTCGAGACTTGAGAGAAAATTTCTGCTTAAATTCGCCCTTTCACTCAGGTTAATTTTGGGAAAGCTAGGTGACAATGAAATGGTTGTCATTATGGCCCCCATAGAGGTGGTCCTTCAGTCTTTCTAGGGTCTAGAACACGAGACCTTGCTAGTTATGCAGTACCATGACAAAGAGCCAGCTGGATGGGAGCCATAATGGTGGTCATATCATTACCCAAGTTTTCTAGAAATAGATATAATTAAAATAATATATAATATAATTAATGCTTGAGTTCTCACAGTTATTAAAAATGTCTTCGTTTTAGAGGGAAACGCTCTTTTAGCACCTGCTAAAGAAAGGTTCATTTACCTGGTTCCCATTAATGCCCTTTACATTTACATAATCCAGGTGCTTCTCAAAGGAGAGCACCTGTGGCTCTTTGTCCATACAAGGGGCAAGACCTTGGGCCTTCTCAAGCAAGAGGCTTATGACAGGCTGGAAATATCAGATCTTGACAGAGAATGGAGAGTTCAGGTAAGTGTGTTTGTTTTTACATGAATCAAAATACGTGTAAAAGGATTTCAGCACCTGTGTTCTCCTGGGGATATTGTTTGGGGCTGCTGCTTGTCAAACCTAAGATCCCAATGTCCTGTTTAAGCAGATCTTCAGGGTGCGGTCACTTTGACTTATCATAACAAACCAGTGAAGAGAGGCTGGGTACATGATAGGAGTCTATGTCAAGTGAGAATGGAATAGTTTTGTTACAATTTCTTTGCAATGTGAGGAAATACCTCTACCAACCGTGTGGGTCGAGAAAGGAAAGCATATAATATTTTAAAGCCTGGGGTCCTGATATTATTTTTATCATTCAAGGGGTCCTAATTTTTAATTCTAGATGTAGCTATTATAATGAGGACCTTGGTAATGTTAGAGTGAGTCATTGGTTAAATCTTCTTGGTTAATTGAAATATTGAGATATTATAAGGGTATGTTCACACGGCCTATATGCCGGGTGTTTTAGAAGTACAAGCTGGCCACCCTCTCCTCTGTGCCGGCCCCCAACCACTTTTTTCTCCCGGCACGCCAGGGAAAATGGCAGGTGATCATAGCTTTCAATGAGAGCAATGAATTACCATAAATGTGGGCCGTACCTCATACATATTGTAACGCAATTACACCTCGAAATATGGCCGCAACGTACCCTAAGATGCATTGACCCAGGAGGGAAATTAAAAGTGATTTCTGATTTTTGTACTGCACACTTTCAATTTCCCGCAATGTTGGACTGGGTTTCCTGAGGCCTATCAGCGGATATTATGTAAAACAACACGTCCACTTTTTATAGCATTTTACATCTTTGTTTCTATTATTTTTCCCCTAGGACATATTATCACTTACAGTAGTTCTAATAGGATAGAAATGTATCATCTTCTAAGAAATAGTCCCAGCAACAAATTATTGGCTCTAAAGTCAACTCCAAATAGGGATGTCTTCTGCTCGGCCTTTGGAGCCTATTACAGTCTAATATCCTGCCAAACCCAAAACCCCGGAAAGACCCTTTGGGGTTGGTAACCTAAAAAGGGCCAGTCCATCCATGGCTTATGCCAGGGATGTTAAAATTTGGCCCACAGTGTAATTATATTTTGCACGCGAGCAACATCCAGGCAGTTTTAACGGGAAAAAGGAAGAGGAAAAACCCAGAGCTGTAAATTACATTGTTTTAAAACTCTCCCCCCCCCCTCCCATAAAGCAAAAAGGGGAACACATAGCAGGAAAAACCCAAAATTCAGACACGGAAAACCAAATTTAAAATCAAAAAGCCCCTTTCTGACCCAACATCTCGGGAAAGGCAGAAAGGGGTACCCCAAAAACTTGAACCGCGATTTTTGTCCAAGTTTTTAATTTTTGGTCACTGTGTTTTTTGATTTTGACCCCCCTGGCCCTTTAAAGGGATGTCCTTTTCGAATCTTAGAGCCAGCCCATATACACCCTGCAAAAAAAACGGGAAAATCCACTGATTAAAATGTTTTGTTTTTAAATTTAAGAAATCAAGGTTGAAGCCCCACTAATACAGACAAATACTTTTTGGTTTTTCATAAAGGGTTTCTTTGTTTATTTTTTTGGCGGGAAACTGGTTTCTAAAACTGAAAAATCAACCAAGGGGACCCTGAACTGCAGTACCAAACACAGCCCTTGTTTGGGGGGGGGGGGGGGGGGGGGCCGGGGGGGGGGGGGGGGGGGAGAAAAGGGGGGGGGGGGGGGGGGGGGGGGGGGGGGGGGGTCTTTTTTCGGGGGGGGGGGGGGGGGGGGGGGGTGGGGGGGGGGGAACAATTGTTTTTTAAAATTTTTCAATTTCTAGACAACCCCTTCTATGAATATCAATCCTGTGGGTTGTTAAGAACATACTAGTGCATCTAAAAAAATTTAGAATATTACTGAAAAGATAATTTAAAAATCAAAAATTTAAGTCAAATAGAAAAACCCATATTTTGTAAAAACTCATTACATTTTTAAATTTTAACAAGGTTTAATTTTAATACATTTGTGAGCCCTATAACAAAAAAAAAATAGTCCGGGAAAACCCCCTTTAATTTTTAAAAAAAACATTCTTTTTTTTTGGAATGACTATATATGTGGCACCTTTTTATCCCCTTTTGGGGTCTACGGGAAAAAATAAAACCATTTCACCCAACATGTTTTTCCAATTTAGGGGAAAACAGCATCTCATGGGGAATCCTACCTTCAGATGATAAATATTTAGATGGCAAATACAGTCTTAGAAGATGTGAATAAATCTTTCGACAGCTAAAATAATTATGAGCACAGGATTAAATAAAAATGAATAATATTTAAAAAATTTAAAAAGAAAAAGGGGAAAATTTAAATTTTAAATCAGGGTCAGCAATGACCAAAAACACTGCATTAATGTCAAAAGCTCTGTTTGCTGTTTGTTTCCAAAATTTTCCATTATTAAATTCTTTACAATCACTTTTAAAAGCCCCCGTTAATAAGACAAATAATAATTTTTCCCTGATAACTTGGTCGGGTGCGGGGGTATCTAGCAAACCTAAAAAACAGACAGGGCCCACTTCATTCCATTTTTCCAATAAATTTAAACTGCCAGAGGGCAGACCACAGTATTTCCCAAAGCTGTTACGTCAATTGTTAAAGGGGAAATTCAGCCTACAAATACAAAAGGTTTAAAACCCAGGGAAAAGTCAGGGGTATTAAAAAGGGGAATTTGGTGCCTACTGGGCCTGGATTTTTTCCAAAAAATAAATACTTTTTTTGGAAAACCCGGGGATTTCTGCCATGTATTTTGCTTTTATTTTTTTTGGGTGGATTTTATTTGTTGCTGTTTTTTCAAAATTAGAACCCATCCATTTATTTTTAATTTTTAAAAAAAAATAAAACAAAAAAACTATATAAAATAGATACCATTGTAATTATACCGACGCATGAAGGTTATCCTGCATTTACCGAAAGGTGGGAAAGCTGTAAAAAATTGAAGTCTAAAAATCAATGGCGGAACTGCGTTTTTTCTCCTCCGTTTTCATGGCCCAAAACCATGGAACACCTAGATGAGATCCATGAGGAGTAGTGAATCCAAAATGGGGTGACTTCTGGAAAGGGTTTTACCTTCCCCTGGTTTCTTTGGGGCTTTGCAAAAAGCGAACATGGCCCCCACCAAAATCTGGCCTTCCAAAAGTTTAAATACGTCCCCCCCCTTTTAATTTCCCGCCCATTTTTCCCAAACAGCAGTTTACATTTCCCCATAGGGAATTTTCCGAAATTGGAAAAAATTTTGTAACCCAAAATTTTTTGTTTTTTTTTATTTTTCCCTTATTCCTTTTAAAAATTAAAAAAATTTTTATCTAAAATTGGCAAAATTGTTAGGAAAAAAAAAATTGTTTTTTAAATTTTTACACCAAACCCCTTAAAAAAAACTTTGAAACCCCCTGTAGGGGCCATATACTCATTACACCCCGGATATAACCTTAACGGGGAAATTTCATATATTTTTGTCGTTTTTTTGGGTTTTAAATTTAAATTTTTAAAAACCCTTTGGGTTTCCGCAGAAATGAAAAAGGTGTTTAAAAAAAAACCAAAAGAAAAGGGAAACCACAAAATCCAGTAGGTGCTTTTTCCAAATTTTGAGGCTTTTTTGGGTGAGTTAAAAAAGCCCTGTTAGGGGCCACATATGGGGTATCTCTAAAAAAAACAGAATCGGGGAAAAACAAAGTTGGGGTTATTTCCCCTTTTAACATCTACTGCATACCTGTGAAAAATGGATAAAAATTTTAAAAACTTCAGAACAAGTGAAATTTTTTAAATTTCCCCCTCCATTTTCTTTAATTTTTTGTGAAAACCTCAAGGTTAAAAAAACTTCCCCAAAATTTTTTTTGAATAAAAATTTTTTGGGGTTTTCATTTCTTAATGGGGTTTAATTTTTGGGGTTTTCCCAAAAAAATTTCAGGCTCCTCAAAGCCCAAAAGTTTTAAACAGGACAGATCTCAAAAAATTCTGGGGTTTGCAAAATTTTTTTTGAAAAAGTGAAAAAATTTTTAATAGATTTAAAAACCCCTACTATTTAAAAAAAAATAGGGAAAACATTTTAAAAAATGAAAAAAGCCAACGGGTTAAAAATTTGACAAATGTTTGAAACCCCTAATTATAAACAATTTTGTTTTGCATAACTATCGTCTTTTGATTGGGGAAATTTTTTAACTTTGGAAAAAATTGGGAAAATTTTTCCAAATTTTTGAAACATTTTGATATGTTTTTACAAAAATAAAAAGGAAATTTTATGGGCAAAAATTTTTTACTAAAATTAATGACAAAGTTGGGCCCCTTTAAAACAGTCTCTGAAAACACATGGTAGGTAAAATAATAAAAAGTTATTCCAACATAAATTGACATATTTCAGATTTGAAAAATTGGGGGGGTCTTTTTTGGTCCCAAAAATGCTTCGTCCTGAAGGGTTTTTTTTTGACTTTTAAAGTAAAGGGCAGTTGGGGCCTTGGGGAACCCTTGGGGGGACAGATTCCCGTCCAAAACCCCGGCCGGGGTGTGAGGAAACAGGGACCCGAAGACAACAACAGTCCCCTTTTAAAAAGGAAACTTAATCTTTTTCTCTTAAAGCTTTCTTAAAAAACTCCCCCCTGAAACGTCAGGAGAAATCCCCGAAAAGGGGGGTCCCTTTCCCGGGGTCCCGAAAAGTTTGGGAAAACTCCTGCTATGGTAAAGGTTTTCCCCAAAAACTAAATTTAAAAACCCCCCAGCAGGGACCGGGTTTTCAGCCAGGGGTCAGGGGGCCCGGGATTTTAAAAAGTACCAGCCCCTATCAAGTACCCGGAAAACTTTTTGAATATACTCCTTTGGGGATTTCCCCTTATTTTATGTTTTTCACAAAATTATTGGACACTGTTTTTTTCCAGCCTTTAATTTTTTTTACACCCAAAACAGCATCCAAAACCCCTTCCGGGGGGGGCCCCTTAAACGCACTTTTTCCCGAAAAGGTTTTTGTTTAGGTCCTTTAAGAGGTTTTTGGACGAGGGTTTTCCCCCATGCAAATTTTTTTACCAGGGCAAAAATTGTGCCGCCAAAAAAGCTCCTAAAAAGGGACAAACACGTACTTTGGGCCCTATATACAAATAGGCAGCATATATTCCGAAAAGGGGTAGCAGGCTGCAATTCAGAATCTCCCTGAAGGCCACCTCCAAAAGTTGGCAAGAATGCTCTTAAAGGGGTTGTCTCACTATAAGGATTGCTTTTTATGTTAAAGATATTGCACAAACAAGTCACTTTGCAATATAGGTCCATTAACAGTGTCCTACCTATCCTGAGATATCCCCTTTCGTATGGGCTGCATCAGCTCCTCAGGTCGCTATAGCTACAGACCTGTTTGATCTCTCCTGATAGGCTCCCAAAGTACTGGTTTTTTATAGCTACAGACTTGGCTTCTACCGCAGCCTAGTAGAAGCCAGTAAACACGCCCCTGAATTCAAAATGATGCCAAGAAAACAGGACTGAGGTAAGATGAGTCAATGTAGTGAGACAACCCTTTAAGTCTTATTTGTCTTCATACTGTACAGTATATACGACCTGATGATCACCCTATTGCTTTTGTTATGGATGTCATCTCTATATAAACCAGCTATTTAGTTGGCTTGCATTGAGATAGAACATATATTACAGCAGTCAATATGTAATCAAAGTGTGTAGTAAAGCTACAGTGTAAGCATGCTGGAAGGACTAAGCATTTGACTAAGCCCTTGGTAAGACAGGTACATTTTAGACTTCCATTAGACTATTCATATTCAGTCATTTTCACAAAGCTTTTTTTTATATATCTAGGGCAAATCTGAATAGATATACAGATATATTGTATAAAAGGACAGAGGCCATTCAGGAGTCTGGAAGAGTTGGATGACAAAGCATAAGGAGATGAGTCAAGAATGAATATCTATTTTTTTAGGAAGGAGGGGGATTTCCGAGGAAATGATCTTTAACTTTTACAGACTGATACATCAGAACAGTTACTGGTTGTATACATGTGTTATAGTGATCCACACATTACCTGAACAAAGGGGGAGGCACTGAATATATACTCAGCACAGTAGTCGGCTTTCTTACAAGCGCTTACTAAGAGCTGCAAAAATCTCAATGTTTAGTCTGTAATAGTTGTTCCATTTATACACATTGGAGGTTGATAGAGAGCAGCATAACACTACCAGCTGTAGAGGAGATAACTCCCTGCCAGGATAGTGTAAAAATATCACCACTTATCAATGTCACTATGTTTCAGCAATCTGCAGCCTGCACAACTCTGCAGTGAAGGAGAGTGATTTTGAAAATGTTGCATATTAGATTCATATTGCAAATTTTTCTCATAGGGGAACTCCAGCAATGAACCAAAAAAAATCTTCCCTGCACACTGGTCAAATCAACCGTACTCCTGACGCTATCGCAGGGGTTCCCCAACTCACGCCCCACCGACCGGGCATGTCTCTGGCTTTCCTTAGCGGTGCACAAGTGTTTTTAAATTACGACGGGTCACAGGTGAAATTATTGTCAGTGCATTCTGTGGGATATCCTGAAAACATGTCCTGTTGGTGGCGCGTGAGGACTGGAGTTTGGGAACCCCTGCTCTATAGCATGGCATATGCCCAAAGACAGCAGAGGTAAAGGGGTGCCCTACTGCCCCTGTAAGAAGAGGTCAGTACACGGAGATGGAGAGGAGCAAAAAAGCAAACACGGCAGAAAAAGAGAGGCACAGAGCATTGTGCAGACTGGCCAGAGAGAGAGCTTTCTATGTGGAAAGTCTGAGGAACAATAATGAATACAGTGTGCAATTAAGTTAGTCTGCTGCTTTATGTAGGACTAAAATCTGTAAATATCAGAGGATGTATATGTAGTTAAAAATCAACTCTAGGTTTACCATGCTCAGCGGTCCAACGAGGGTTTCCCCTATTCCCCTGTGGGCCAGTCCAAGTCTGAGTTCAGGTATTGCATTGAAGGTATATTGTTATCTGAATATGTATACACTGTATATGCTTGCACTTTAACTTTGTACATATTTCTGTGTATATAGGTGTTTTGCACCATGTCAGATACTGGCACTTTAAGTGCTGGTACCATGTGATCAGCCTCAGCCTATCCAGGAGTAGCCAGGGAGATCCTTTGAAGGAGTGGGAGTTAGGGTATGTTCACACGGCTTATTTTGGCACGCATTTCGCTGCATTTTGCATGTTATATGCGGCTAAATGCGCTCCACAATTACAGTAATCCATAGCTCTCATATTGTACACGCGGGGGAAGAATTGACATGTCATTTGTTTGCAGCGATTACGCACCGCAAACAATGCATGTCAATGGGGCCAGCGGGCTGCCGGCCCCTCGTGCTTTGGAAAGATGCGCTGATTAGCGCATGATTCCAAAGCACCCAGCGTATTGTGGCGTGTACTACAACGTGTGAAAAGGCCTTAAAGGGGTTTTCTCGCTACAAACATCACATCTGTGATGATGGGGACAGCAAAAATAAGCACTTCTGCAATTGGTTTGTATTAAATCATTTAGTACAGCAGTTACTAGCTAATCTGTATGTGTCTAGAGCTAAATAAGCAGCCTGGGCTGGGTCATGCCCCCTTTACTTTGATTGGTTACCTGACATTTAGTTCAACCATGTTGGGACACGCCCCCTGTGCTGTGATTGGTTGTCCTGTGCTCTCTTAGCTTACTCCCCCATGTGTGAGAGTTAGGCCATGTTCGCACGGCTTAAAATGGGCCGTATTTCGGTCCGTAATTACGCGCCAAAGTGTGCAAATTACGGGCTGAAAACGGCCCATTCATTACGGTAATCCACAGTTCTCATAGAGAACTATGGATTACGTCTCCTCTCCCTGCTCGGCGAATACGCCGAGGGAGGAGATAATTGACATGTCACTTTCTAGCGGCGTATACGCGCCGCTAGTAATGATTGTCTATGGGCCGGCGTAGTTCCGGCCCCCCGCTCCAGCCCTGTCCCCGGCCACACGGCGTAACTGCGGGGCGTAATTATGTCCCGCAGTTAAGCCGTGTGAACATAGCCTTAAACTAAAGGCTGTTCTGCTCCAGGGACCGCTCTGTTGTAAAGCATCTGGACAATGCTAGATTCACTTCCACCCATATAACATCCAAAAAATACACTGTGCTCCTCCCACCCATATAACACACATATAATACACTGTGCTCCTCCCACCCATATAGCACACATAAAATACACTTCCCCCCCACCCATATAACACACATATAATAATCTCTGCTCCCCCCCTCCCACATAACACACATATAATACACTCTGCTCCCCCCACCCATTTAACACACATATAATAAACTCTGCTCCTCTCACCCATATAACAGACATACAATACACTCTGATCCTTCCACACATATAATACACATATAATACACTCTGCTCCCCCCCCACACACATATGACACACATATAATTCACTTTGCTAGAGACAATGACAAGAAGTCACTTTATGTAATATTAGGGGGCTGTATGTATAATTGCTTACACCAATACAGGTGTTCTGTTTACAAGGAGCTTGTAAAGGGAGGTGACAGCTCTCCAGGCATGAGAACTGACCATTGCAGGAGATCTGCAGAGCTGTGACCTCAGATGTTGTGCCCGCACCATCCACAGTGGGAGTACAGATGGTCTCCCACTTCAGACACTGGAACTGGAGCTACTTCTGATCCTAGAGTAGGAAATAAATAAATAAATAAATAAAAAATAAAAAACACAAAACCCTAATTTTCCCAATAAAAATAGTTTCTCCAATTTGTTTTAATAAAAAAAGGTACAAATAATAGATCTTGCCATGTCTGTAATAGTTCAAGCTATAAAAGTATCATGTTATTTAACCCATACTTGCCAACTCTCCCAGAACGTCCATGAAACTCCTACAATTATCTATAGATCTGATTCCTAATTCTAAAATCCCAAGGAAAGAATATACAGTAGGACCTTATTGGTCCTAAGTATCTAACTTGCACTCTGCTAACCAGAGTGACCAGAGCAAGCAGAAAAGTAAGATGTATCCACATACACATATAAGGCTCTGCATGCAGCACTCGCTCTGTGGATGAGGAACACTACTCCATAACTTCCTGGAGACTATAAAAATCTGACTTTTCTCTCTATAATTTTCCAATGATTGCAGCTGTCATAAAGAAAGCACACCCTGCTGCAATATCTATAGAGACAATACAGGAAGGAAGTGTATGACTCAAATATGGCTACCCCAGGGAAGATTTAAAAAAAATAAAAATAAATATAATATATATATATATATATATATATATATATATATATATATATATATATATATATATATATATATATAATATATAAATATAGCTACAACATTTAGGGAAAAAAATTAAACTTTTTTTCCTACAAATTAACACCCAACGAATAAAGCTGCATCAAAATGCATGAGAAATTACCTTTGTCCCATTGTAATAATTCCGAGGGGTTCTCCAGACTATACCCCAGAAACTGAACCCAGAGGTAAAACTTATAATAGCATGTAGCACAAATATACATAGTACAAACTAGTAGTATAGTTGCTAACTAGTCACGTAACATGAACTAAGGGCCTAAACAATGTACGTCTTGGAAGTGGCCTGTGCTCTAGTTACTTATTTACAGTTCTGCCTACAGCAACTAAAGCTGAGCTACAGATACTGATACCTGCGCTTGCTCCACTTTCGCCATCAAATTCACTCACAGCTGTCAAAGATGTAATTTAAATCCCTTACTTGTCAAAGCCAGAATGATATTTTGCCAATAGGAAGGAGGAGATGACACAGGATTAGAGATGTTTGCTCAGATGTTGATCTTTCAGCTGGAGGCTATCCTCTCCCTGGAACTATGGACGGGGATCACATGCACCTAACCCTAACCTATATCATATGCCCACAGTGGCCTAAGGGACGGCCATTTAACTGTACTTATTGTTCAATATTTGACTTAGAAATTGACCTCTGGTGTGAATGTTCTTTAAAAAAATTTATTAAATTAATGTGGAGCAACCTTTATTTAGTTATTTCCTCTGGTAAAGCTGGATAGGGGTCAGTATTCTCTCCAGTAAAACTCCCACATGGGTTGTCGCCCAGCTCTTCCAGAATCCTGAACAGCAAATCTAGTTAGAAGTGATATCTCAGTGACAGAGACATCACTGGATAATACCAACCTCTGGCAAACATTATGCAATCACCACACAAGGTTTTTTTATCTTTTTTTTTTTACCTACAAACATAACATACAAATTATATGTATGGCATAAACAATGTTAAACAGTTTTTAATGGAAACATGCATGTTACACAATTTTTATTTTTAATTTTTAACAGAAGTTGTGACAGGCTCCTAACAGAACCTTCAATGCAGATATGAAACTAGCCACAGAATTGACAATTAAAATAATGGAGAGGATTATAAAACTCTTACCAAGTGGAAATCCAACACGGAGTGTGGGATAGATGGTTAATCCCAATGAGCTATGGATAAAAGTAAGAAAACAGGTAGGAAGGCTATAAAAGGAAAACATACAGGTAGACCAAGGAAGACATAAACGAGTCAAGATAGAAAACTCAGAGCAATATGCCTTGAATATAGAAACTGCACAACAAAACAAATGGATGAAAACAACTCAATATCTGCAACAGAACTGTAGAAAATTGGCGTCATAAAATGGGATTTACATATAGAAAAGCCAAATGAAATTAGCACTAACAATTAAAAGATAACAGGGTTACTGGGAGCTAAAGAGAGGCAATTATGGAGCATTGAATGAAAGTGATATTCACTGATCATTCACCATTCTGCATTGACCAAAGAGATGATACTGGAACTTTTGTCTAGTGTTGAAACATGAAACATGTAAGGGGCCGTTCACACGGCAGTGGACAAATACCGTCCGGTTTGCCGGCCGGTATTTGTCCTGTTTTGCGGCCGTCCCCACGGCCGCGTGGGTGGGGGGTGGGGGCGGCTTTTCTCTGCGATGAGCGGAGAACAGCCCTCCCCCTCCCATTGACATGCACATGTTCCGTCCGGAAACCGGACGGAAGATTGTGCATGTTCAATGTTTTGTCGCCGGACCGCCGGCGAAAACACCGCCGGGCGGAAAACCTGGCAGTGGGGACTGCTGCACGGGTTTTTCATAGAGCACAATTGTGCTCATTTTCGGCCGGTTTTTCAGGCGGTCTGAAAAACCGCAAACCGGCTGAAAAACCGGCCGAGAAACCGTGCCGTGGGGACATGCCCTAAGGATGAGGCCTAAAGAAAACAATCATAATCACTTATGACTAGGGTAGAAGGCATTCATTACCTCAGCAGTCAATGCACCGGTGGGTGTCTCCTTTAGCTTCCACGGCACCTTCAACCTCCTCATATCTTCAGAATCCTCAGAGAGGACTTGAGGGAGGCGGAGGTGGTCGAAAAATCTTTATCTTTGTCACTGTACAATTTAAGTATCTGAGCTCGTCATAGGAATACATTTCTTATGAATGAAATGCGCTACTATTGAATTTACTACATGTCAATAAATATGAACTGAATAGTATCTATAGGTGTGTCAGATTCATTTCAGACTGGGTTTAAAGGGAATGTGTCATCAAAAAATGACTTATTGTTTAACTCACATTTTTATGTTAAACACATTTTGTAGGAATTTTTTGTTATGTTATTTTTAATTTTCCAGATCACTTTCAATATTTTTTTAATAATTCTTAAGTCCTGCAGTTTTCACTTTGGCCACTAAACCCAATAATCGTCTGACACTTCCTGTTCTGTTTAGAGAGCTTTTCAGCAGTGTCCTCATTATCAGTAAAAGCAGGGTCAACCTGAAAGGAGACACAATTGTGTACAGATAACACAGAATCCACCAGTCACAAGAGGAGATGTCACAGCTCCCCCTCTCCCCTCCCTTCACAGTGAAAACTCTCCAATACAAGTCTATGGGACAGAATCTGTATTAAGGCTCCTATGTGCATGAAGCTGCTGTAAAGTATCTTCTGACTGCTGTTAAAGCAGTGCAAAGCTAGAATGTCTTCCCCACAATCCTATATAAGACGGCCAAATAGAGAAATCTACAATCAGTAAATAAACACGACTGAGGGGAAAAGCATATGGATCAGGGGCTTGATTTAATAAGGAAAAAAAAAATTGGCGGCATATTCCCTTTAAGTAATGATAACTTTCCACTGAAGCATCCTACTTACCCATTAAAGGGACACTTCCCTCAGTACGGAGTATTTTTGTTAAAACCAATATTCCTGGAAAACTTTTTTTTTTTTTTTTTATGACACTCCAATGCAATTACAAATTCCATATAAGACATTGTCCTTTTCTAGTTGAGAAAACGCCTAAATGGCAGGGCATACTAATATCACTTTACAGTTGGTGCTGCTTATCTTTATATAGTCTTATTAAGACTGACCTAATGATCACTCTATTGTCTCTGGAAAGGGCTAGATAAGATTAGATTGGATCACTGAGATATACATAGCAATACATTAAATGATAATGGAGTAACCTCTTTCTGCACTAGGGAGGGGGTTTATTCACATTTATCAGGTTATTGCTGATAATACTTACACATACCATGCCAAAGCTAGCCAGAAAGAAGGACCCTCAAGCATTCCTCTCACTGCTGTGCTATCAGAGCTCACAGAGGGGAAGTCGGAGAGAGTAATGTACATAGGGGAACTTTAAAAAATTATATATATAAAAAAACAGCCACTCAATTTTAAAACAATCATATATTGCTTGCAGTACCACTATTATTGGGGCAGTCTGATTGGTTGTAATGAGCTCTGATTGGTTGCTATGGGCAACAAAGAAAGTCTTAGACCTCGACAGTTTTCAGACATGTGGCCCAATGCGTGTATCTGGATTGTAACTATATGGAATAAAATTGAATGTTTCATGGATTTTTCCACAGCTGCTGGAATTTTCTTTACATTGTGTTTTATATATGTGTAGAAGAATTTGGTTTTCTGGGGCAGTGCGGGAAAACATTTGGGTGTTCCCCTGGTTGGGGGAGCTGGCTTTCTGTGCTTAAAAAGGGCCCCCACCCAGACAGTTAGATCTAAATTAAATTTGGAATTCGGGTTTGGGAAAGTGAAAAAATTACCCAAAAAAAAAATTTTTCATCCTGCGGGCCGATCTTTTACGCTTTTTGGGGAAAAATTACAAATTTTGATCCCAAAATTTTGTTTATTATTATTGAAGTCTACATGTTGTGTTTTTTTTGTGTTTAGAAAATATATATAATGGATGTTGTCAAAAATGCACAAGGATAGTTATGTTTTTTAAAAAATTACTTGTGTTTTCTTTAATTAATCCATGGGAAACCCTTAGATAAAATCGGGGTTTAATTCAAAATGCCAAAAACCCTTTTTAAAAACGTATCAAAAACGAACATTGGTTTTTTTTCCCAAAAATTTTTTTTAAAATGTATCTCATCTGGAAAAATATACATCATTAATTAAAACAATGAAAGGTTTTAACTTTTTCGAGGTGTTTTTTTTATGAAGAAAATTTTCATTTTTTAAACCCCTTTAAAGTGACACTCCCCCAAACTTATACAGTGGATATGTGCTAGGGAAACAGTGTACTCAGGAGCCCACTCCATTTTATAGAAATAAGGGCTGTTTTAAAAATGGGCTGAAACCCATCATAAAGGGGCAGGGGAAAACTTTTTCTGGCCTTTTAACCCTTAATAAAAAGGGTTTTTGTATTAAACTGCTGTTTTTTGGGAGGTTAAAAGAGGGGGGGGGGGGCTTTCTTTTTCACCTGATCTCCCCTGAACGTTTAGTTGTAAAGGGTTTGAGGGGTCCCAAATTGAAGGCCCCTCAGTTCTGCCATTAAGGCCGTTTTTCCCACGGCTTAAATTCCCGACGGATTTGTGGGGCCGTATTGAGCCAAAAAAATCCCCCCTTTAATAAGGGGCGGGAACGGGGGCGGGGGGCCCGGAGCGGGGGCGGGGGGCGCCGCCCCCGGGCCCCCATAACAATGCATTTTTTGGGCGCTCCACCCCGAAATAATGTGCATGTCATTTTTCTCCCCGCCCGGCGTTTCGCGGGCCGGGGGGGAAAAAAACGGAGGGAAAATCCACTTTTCTCTATGAAGCAGGGGATTCCCCCCGTAAGACGGGACGGTTTTGGCGCCGAAACGAAGGGGAAAACCCGGGCGCGGAGTACGGGGGCCAAAATTCTGTCCCCAAAATTTAGCCGGGGAACAAAGGCCAAAAGGAGTTTTTTGGGACACATTGTCATATTTTGGGGGAAAAAACCCCTTTAAAAACATAGCAGTAAATACATGTTTTTTGTTTTTTTTTTTTTTTTTTGCAAAAGTACAAGCATTATTTTGAGGATACAGAACTCTAATTCTCTGCTTTCCTTTAAAAGGGAGTTCACATGGTGTATTTGGGAGTAATATCATCAAAATCTGCATAGAAATATGCCCCAAACAATGTACCTGGCAATGACTCGAATGTAAAATATGCAGCGGCAATAAACAAAAGCGTATTTTAAAAAATGAAATTTTAGCCCCATGTTAAAATGGAAAATGGCCGGGGCATTTTCTCAAAAAAAGGGTATATGTGTTTAAACAACTTAAAGTGGTTGTTCACTAAAAGGGAAATTGTTTTTTTTAGTTTAAAAGATCTTGTAAAAAAAAAAGGGTCCATTGGGTAATAAAATTTCCATTAAACAGTTTCCCCCTTTTTCCAAAGAAATCCCCTTTTTTATGGGCTGCATCACTTTTTTTCAAGTCGTTTAAGGCAAACAGACCCGTTTGATCTCTCCGGGATTGTCGCCCATTTTTTTTCCCTGACTTTTCAGACGGTTTGCTTTACAACAGCCCTACCTCTATTTTTCCCCTATAGAAGAATTTAAAACGCCCCTAAAATTCAAAAAAAACCCAAGAAAACGGGACGAAGTAAGATCAATCAATGTAGTGAGCCCAACCCCTTTAATTAAAAGGGGGCAAAAAATTTTTGCCCGGGCAATTGCGCGCCGTTTGTGCTGTTGACATTATGCGCGATTAATGCGTATTGCAGCACGTACTGTACACACCGAAAATACCCCCCGGTGGGGAATTTTTCTCCAAAAAAGGTCATTTTGAAAAAATTTTCTAAATTGCCGGGAAACCCTTTTGTACAAAAAAACCTATTCCCATATTGATTTTCTTTTTACTTCAATGGATGCTGTATTGATCTGTCTACAATAATCTCCCTCTCGTGGTGGCTGCAGATTGCTAAAATTTTATTGTGAATGTGTTTGGATGTAAAAAAAAAAACATAACGGTGAAACTTTCCTTTAAATTTACAAAACATGTTGGTTTTTTTCCCCGGCCCCTATCGGGTAGATAAAAAGATTTACCCAAAAAACCCTTTTATATTGTTTAAAATTTTACCCAGTTTTTGTCAAATTTTATGATTTAAGGATATGAAAATTTTGAGTCCCAAAAAGGTGCACAATAGAGTTATGAATACAGTAACAAATTAGATACTTTGTGTCAAGTCGGAAATGCAATGAATTTGTATAGGATGTTGCAACCTCGCATGTCCAAACTATGATTGTTGCCGGCCTAGCCAAGCCTTTTACTTATAAATTTGTACAATAGACTTAAAAAAATAAACACGTGACGGTTTCACACCAGGTGGCTCAGGCAGCTGTGGTTTAAATGAGGTTAAAAGCGAGTACATTCTCTCCAAGTTCTTTTCTTCTTTGTTTCAACAAGAGTGAGGCTTCTACGGGGGGAGGGTCCGAAATGAAAAGGGTTATTGGTTATAAATGTTCCGTAAATTTTCCTCCCTGAGGGGGAAAGGGGCCCCCGTGATGGCTTTGTTAACGGGGATAAGCGGGTTCCTTGAGTAAAAGGGAGGGAAAAGTAATGAGGAAAGGAAACGGTGTGGGGGGGGGAAACCTTTTTAAAAACAAACCCCCCGGCCGACCCTATTCCCCAATCCAGTGACTGAAAACCCCAGATCGCTCAGAATTTGGCGGGTTTTTGACTACACGTACTTCCTTCACATTTTTTTTGGGTTTTCCAGCAAAAATTTACAACACAAATAGAGTACACAATATGCACATACACAAAAAAAGGGTTTAAACCCTGCCTTAAAGGGCCCAAGGCGTTTCCCAAAAGGGGGGAAAAGGCGGGGAAATCGTCACAGATTTAAGAGGCCATATATTCCTTTTTTTTGTTTTTGAGTCAGTTGATGGAAGTACTGTATAAGATGCAATAAAGGGATGTACTGATCACAGAGGTGATTATATGAAAGCAGACATGGGTAAGTAAGTGCAGGTCGTTATGCAAATTAGTGGGTGTGGTCATTTGTACTTTTAGGGGGTGTTCCCACAGCGGATTTGGAGGGCGTACTTTGGGGCGTAATTGTGCTGCAATGTGTACGATGTATGGTAAAAAAACATGCACTCATTGGTTTTTAAGGGTTTTACACTGTATTACCCCCAAAACATGCTTGCCCTGTAGAAAAAAAGGATATGTCAAATTTCCGGTTTTTTCGGCCAAACCCCCGGGAAAAAAAAGGCTTAATGGGGGTTTTGGGGGGTTTTCCCGTGGGAAGTACATGCTGGCCAGTGCATACTTGCCACATTAGGCGTGTAGCGGAGCACACAGGAAAGTGCCGGGGAAAACCCCTTGTGAAAACCCACCCTTAGGGGAAAAATAAGGGTTGGGTCCAACATTGCACAGGTAAAAATCAGGACAAAAAGAGCTTTGGCTCAAAGTAACTGGGAATTTCCCGAATTTTTGGAAAATGTTAGCTGCCCTGAAAAAATTGCCTTTTATCCCCGAGATTTTAAAAGGGGGTTTTTCCCCAATTTGGGGTTTCACTAAATCACTTGAAGTTTGCTGAAACCCGTTACACTGACAAGGTTTCAGAAGGGTTACTCTTTAGTAAAAAACAAGGCATATGTGCCCGCCCTTCTTTGTTCCAAAGTTTTTGGGTTTTTTTAATAAAGGGCCTCCAGTTTTTTTATCGGGTCCTTGTTTCTGGGGAAACCTTTCATTTCTTTTATTCCTTTGGCCTTTTTGCTTCCAAGAGCGCTGTCAGCCTTAAAAAATAAGGATGGTAGCGGCCCAAAATTTTTTGTTTGGGTTTTTAAAAATTGCGTTTAGGACTGAAAACAATGGTTTTTCTCTAATCTTATTAGATAATTTTTTTTTTTTCAAAGGGGCTCAATTTCCCTCCATGGGGAACAACACTCCCTGCTCTAAGATCTCTGCTCTAATCAGCAGAGTTATAGTCAGGGAACTAGTTAACCATAAAAACCTATTTGCACTCAGAGCACATAATATGTTTTTTACTAAAGTAAAATCTATTGACCAATGTATTTAGAAAAAGTCTTCAATTGACTGTCCCTTCATGTTGAAAGCTAATTTTTGTAGTGAGAAAACCCCTTTAATTATGGGGTTCTTATAGAAACGTGTTGCTATCAAAGGCAAGCAATACATTTGAGGCCACATGCATATGTGATGAGTACATTGTGGATTCTGCACCTAGATTATGGAACACATTTAGGCTATGTTCACACAGTTTATACTGGGACCTATCTTGCCCCGTATTTCGCGCCGTACTGCGCTAAATACGGAGCGAGCTACGTCCCAGTCATTACAGTAATCCACAGTTCTCATAGTAGCTATGGATTACGTCTCCTCTCCCTGCTCGCACAATACGGCGAGCGGGAAGAGAAGTGACATATCAATTATTCACGGCGTATACGCACCGAGAATAATTAACGTCCCACCATTACACCTTTGTAACCTAGGTCTTAGGCCTGTTCAAAACGGCTTAAAATGGGCCGTATTTCGGTCCGTAATTACGCGCCAAAGTGCGAAAAATCGGGCTGAAAACGCCCATTCATTACGGTAATCCACAGCCTCATAGAACTATGGATTACGTCCCCTCTCCCTGCTGGGCGAATCCGCCGGTGGGAGATAATTGACATATCACTTTCTAGCAGCGTATACGCGCCGCTAATAATGATTGTCTATGGGCCAGCGAAGTGCCGGCCCCCCGCTCCCTCTCCCGCCCCCGGCCACATGGCGTAATTGCGGGACGTAATTACGTCCCGCAGTTAAGCCGTGTGAGCCTAGCCTAATAGTACAAATTTAGGAAATGAAACTTTTATAAAGAAGGAAAAAAAATACACATGTAGTGAAAATCAGGTAAGGATTTGGGAACATGCTGCGGTTTTTAAAAAATCAGCTCAATCTACAATGGTAATGCCCATGTTCAATGTAGCAGTTTTCCCATTGTGAATTCTGCTGTGAATTGTGACAGAGTGTCTGGACTGGTAATAGAGGGAAGGTATATCTGCCCAAGATTCCTTATGTCCAGGTAAAGAGCAACCAGAATCAGACGTGTCAGGGATCTATAAGATCTCTTGTTTGGGGTTTTTAGTAAGACCCTTTGCAAGGGCCTTGTTGCTGGAGTGGGGATAGCGAGGGTGGGCCCCCACTCCACCTGGGCAGTCCGGGTCTTGGGCTGCCTGATTAGGCCCAGGTGTGTCTGCCTCATATAAGGCCGGAGCTGCAGACACACAGTGTCTCAGCCTGGGAACAGGTTACCTGCCAAAGGCCTGTGGGAGCATTCTATGTGTGGTACTGTGATTTGCTGTTATTTGGTGACTGTATTAGGCCGGCACTGTGTTAGGAAGGATTTTCCTGATGTTTAGTTAGAGCCGGACAGGCGTAGGATTTGTTTGTTTTGTGTACCACATGCTTACAATAAAACTGACTGCGGGCAGTTTTAAAAGAACTTCTGTTGTCGTTTGGATTTCTGTGCCCGCTGAGCTGTACCCGTCTACCCAGGAGACGACCACCCCCGCTACCTAATCCCTTACAGAATCCACTGCAAAGTCTGCATATGCTACATGAAGGCTTTGCTGACGATTTTAGACAGAAATAACTCTATGCATTGCAAAGACTTAAATCCACCGTGAAAAGAACAGATGGTCATGCTATGGATTTGAAAATTTGCAAAATGTTCTGAGAGACTTTAGGTGTTTTCACACAGGGCATTTAAAAGGTTGTTGCCTGCACACACTGACTCTCTCAGCACCAATTGGACAATATCAGACTATGCAGGGACAGCCCCCCCACCCCAGTTAGTAACACCCAGCTGACAGATTGGTAATGCATTTCTAAGAAGGAAAACAGAGGAACTACACAACATGGGGAATTAGAGAGGTTTTCTCACCACAATGATTAGTTTTTACCATGTAAGGAAAGGTAAATTAAAACTGTTACCATCAGGGCCGCCATTAGAAATTTTAGGGCCCCATACAGCTGAAGCATCTGGGCCCCTCCCCCTCATCAACCCCGCCCAGCAAAACCCTCAATCCAACCCCAGAAAAAAAAATGCAATTACGCCATTATTTTTGGATTTAGTTGGATTTTACAATGTACAGTTCATCTAAATTGTGCGGGTCAATACATATGCAAGGACCAGCAAACACCACCACATGGTCACAGCATGACTCATGTTTAAATCACCAAATCAGCATACCAAGACCAAAATAAACCAAACACCAACAATATACAAAGACCAAAAAATACCGCTACATCTCCCATAAAATACTGAAATTACCCCATTCATGACCCTATAGTGGTTTCACCAGTGTACCAGGCCTGCAGACTTTATATTTACCTCCATACAGTGACCATATAGTGGCAGACACCAGTGTACACAGGGTCTGCAGACTGTATATTACCTCCATACAGTGACCATATAGAGGTAGACACCAGTGTACACAGGCTTGCAGACTGTATATTTCCTCCATACAGTGACCAATAGTGGTAGACACCAGTGTACACAGACTCTGCAGACTGTATATTACCGCCATACAGTGACCATATAGTGGTAGACACCAGTGTACACAGGCTCTGTAGACTGTATATTACCTCCATACAGTGACCATATAGTGGTAGACACCAGTGTACACAGACTCTGCAGACTGTATATTACCGCCATACAGTGACCATATAGTGGTAGACACCAGTGTACACAGACTCTGCAGACTGTATATTACCTCTATACAGTGACCTTTTAGTGGAGACACCATTTTACACAGGCTCTGCAGACTGTAAATTACTCCATTACAGTGACCATAAGTGGTAGACACCATTGGGAACAGACTCTGCAGACTGTATATTACCTCCATACAGTGAACCATTTAGTGGTAGACACCGTGTACACAGGCTCTGCAGACTGTATATTACCCGCCATAAAAGTGACCATATAGTGGTAGCTACCAGTGTACACAGGCTCTGCGAACTGTATATTACCACCATATAGTGCCCATATAGTGGTAGACACCAGTTGTATGCAGGCTCTGCAGACTGTATATTACCTTTCCCTACAGTGACCATATTAGTTTGGGAGACACAGTTTACCACAGGCTCTGCAGACTGTTTATCACCCCCATACAGTGACCATATAGTGGTTAAACACCAGTGTTCACAGACTCTGCAGACTGTAAAATAACCTCCAAACAGTGACCATATAGTGGTATATACCATGTACACAGACTCTGCAGACTGTATATTACCGCCATACAGTGACCATATAGTGGGGACACCCGTGTACACAGGCTCTGCAGACTGTAATAACCTCCATACAGTGACCATATAGTGGTATATACCAGTATATCCGCTCTTCAGACTGTATATTAACCTCAATACAGTGACCATTATAGTGGTAGCTACCAGTGTACAACAGGTGCTTCGCACACAGTGCAGTTGCAATTTAAATGAAACACAGGTGACATCTTGTCTGAAACCTCTGTGGGGATCACCTCCAAGGGGTCCCTAAATGGCTGTAGAGGTGGCCCGCAGGGTGACCCTAAACAGCTGGGGAAGGCGGCTTCCAGGGGGCCCTAAACAGCTGGGGGGGTGGCCTCCATGGAGACCCTAAATGGCTGTGGGTCCTTCTACAGTGCCCTAGATGGCTGAGGGGGGGGGCTCCTAAGAGGCCCTAAATGACTTGGGAGGGGAGCTTCCAGTGCGGCCCTAAATGACTTGGGAGGGGAGCTTCCAGTGCGGCCCTAAATGACTGGGGAGGGGGGCTTCCAGTGGGGCCATAAATGACTGGGGAGGGGAGCTTCCAGTGGGGCCCTAAGTGACTGGGGAGGGAGCTTCCAGTGGGGCTCTAAAGGACTGGGGAGGGGAGCTTCCAGTGGGGCCCTTAATGACTGGGGAGAGGAACTTCCAGTGGGGCCCTAAGTGACTGGGGGGGGGGGACTTCTTGTGGGACCCTAAATGACTGGGGAAGGGGAGACCTCTTGTGGGACCCTAAATGACTGGGGAGGGGAGACCTCTTGTGGGACCCTAAATGACTGGGGAAGGGGAGACCTCTTGTGGGACCCTAAATGACTGGGGAGGGGGAGACCTTTTGTGGGGCCCTAAATGACTGGGGGGGGGGGTTGCCCTCCTGTGGAGCCCTAAACAGCCATGGTGGGGGGGTCCCTTGAGCGGGTTGAGGGGGCCCCACACATATCAGAGGCTGGCGTCACATTTATTGCAGTAGGGGCTCAGGGAGTGTCCGTGCTCCGAGTACTAGCTGAGCTCAATACAACGTTTACATACGTTTTACACAATCTTTACTTGCGCAGCTGCGCTCAACGTTTACATAGTTGGGTTTTTAAACTGACTTCACCTGCGCAGCTGCCCTGTGACTGCTGGAGCCGCGCTGTGACCGTTGGAGCTGAGCCTTCTTCTCTCCGGCCACGCCGCTTCACTCTGACAACAGCGGGAAGGAGTCAATTTGAATCAGTGAGGCCCCGCCCCTATGGGCGGGACCTCATTGATTTGAACTGTCGTCCCGCCCGCGGCCAGAGAGAAGAAAGCGCGGCTCCGGCGATCACAGCGCGGCTGAGCAGGTGAAGTGAGTTTAAAATTATCTAGGCAAACGTTGAGCGCAGCTGTGTAACTCGCCGAGAATCGCGGGCCCCCGGCAACCAGCTGACACAGAGGCGCTGCGCTGACTTCTCTGTGAAACAAGGGGGCCCGCAGCGGGCCCCCTTGTTTCGCATTTTTACCGGGCCCCGTACAGCAGTACTGTCTGTACTACCTTTATGGGGGGCCCCTGGTTACCACATACATGCTATGTTGATTTTGCTTTGTTCAGGAGATAAAATAAAAAAAGGATTTTATCTTCTCTTAGAGCACACAGGTTTCTCTGGTTACTGACCACCTCTCCCTGCTCTATTTTCTGTCATTGCTCTAAGCTGCCATCAGTCAGCCTGACCATGGTAAGTTACTCTCTGCTGCGTTTTATCTCTAGCACAGAAGCTTTGGTTACCTAAAGTAATGGCAAATTTTAGGCTTTAGAGCTCTGTAGCTTTGAGCACAAAGTTTATAATCCCCAGCAGTCTTCATGAAACGGAATGTAGAAACAGAAAAGTGTCTTCCAATCCTGCTATAAAAACACCCACGTTGACCAGGAAGGGGGATCTAAAGCTGCTTGTACTTGTCAAACACATTGTGAGAAACTCCTTTTAAAAGGGGGGTTGTTCGTAAAAAATGGGGTTTTAATAAAAAGATCTTTAAAAAACTCAGCTTTCAAATATGCCCATTACAAATGCCCTAGATTTTGATTATCCGGGGATAGGAGTGCATCAGCTTCTCAAATCAATACCCCTGCCCTGTTGATTTTTCTCTCACTGGCTGTCATGCTGGGGGGATATCAGTTTCTCAATCAGATAAAAGGCACAGAGCCCCTCCCGCACGTATGGGCACCTTTTTGTGCTTCTGAGGGGGGGGGGAAGGTCTGGTTTCTGGTCTGTGTAGCTGTGTGCCTGGTTAACCCTGTGTGTGCTCCCCCTCCTGCTCTTAACAGTTTGGGGGAAGCAGAGGTGAGGTGACTGTGGTCGTACAAGTGACGCTTGAAGTGTGTTATAAAATCATGAGTGTCTGTAAAGCTTTGATATACTAAAAAAACAGTCAGGGGGGGATGTGAACGGTTCACATCCCCCCTGCTTGCGATTTGTGACAATCGTGATTTTAGTAACACACTTCACAGGCCCCCGTGTCTGTTCTGATGGGTGGCAGCACAGAACAGGGTTTTTTTGTGTTGCTTGGATGTCCATAGATTTTTTGTATTTAACAGGGGGTTTAAAAGGGAAACTTGCTCCCCCCCCGCTCTGCTATTAGATACAAAGCTTTACGACCTCTCCCATCAAAGATCAGCCCTCTCCTGTTCTGACCTGTGGAGAGGACAGCAAGAGCTAGCCATAGCGCAAGTGCAGCTGACCACAGTAGCAGCTGCAGAAGACCAGGCGGCACTCACTGGTTAACCCTGGCAGCAAAAACCCCCCCCGCCCTACCCCTGCGTTGAAGTTACTGCAGTCAGAGGAGGGGGAGCTGTCTGTGTGTGAGGGGGGGTGGAAGGGGGGAAGAGAGACAGACAAAAAGCACGCCCTGAATTCAAAATCCCATGGTGCCAACCCTGAGTAGGGGGAAAAACTATAGTGGACAAACCCCCTTTTAAAGGAAAAATGCTCCGAATTGTTTTTTCCCGGGAATACAAAAAGCACAAAACAGGTATGTCGGAAAGGCCCCGATTTCTTTTAAACATTAGTAGATGTCTAGTGTACCATCTATTAGATGCCATAGTATAATTTTGTTGGTTTGTTTCAGGCCACAAAACGTACAGCACCGTTTGACCCAGATACTCTAGGGCATAAATACTGGGTATAGAGGTTTTCATCAAGGGTTTTATCAATTTTTAGGTAACCAGAGGTAAGGAACTATAGGAAAATAAATCACTAGTGCTCATAAAAAGCAAAAGCCTTTTGGGAATACTTTTTTTCTGGAAATTAATCATATTAGACCAATTATAGGGCGGACACATAGGGCTGTAGTAAAAAAAAAATTGCATTCATATTCATGAGCCTTAAATTGAATGACCACTCTCAAACACCATTTTGTTTTTGTAATCTAACTGGTCCCAAACTCTTTATTGATTTTTTAATGCATATTAGAGATTTATATTTCGATACATTGTAAATCATCTCCCTGGATGTAGAGATAAAAGATACTATTCTGTTTTCCTGTAGTCACCATTAGAGGGAACTAAGGAGCTTATCGCATACTGTATGATTATTTTGTTCGATGTAGTAACAGTACGTACTAAGGGCGACATGTATGATTTTTGGCGCCCAGGCGCCATTTTTTTTGCACTTGAATCTATTAACCTGTTCTACTGTGGGTCATAGATTTAGCGCTTTCTAGCTACAAGGCAATACTTCTGGTTCAGGTAAACCACTTTTAACTTGGTCTATCTTTTGCCAGCAGTAATGTGCCTGGATTTGCCGTACTGAAGCTATAAATGTGTAGTTTCAAACGGTTGAAGTACGACACGCCTCCAGGAATCCCCCCTCCCACCTTTCCACACCCCACATCTTAGGTGCATTACAAAGTGCCGCAGGCACTCTGTAACGCGCCTGATACTAGAGTGCGTCTATTTTCAAAACTTCTGCCACAGCCCCGTTCATACATGTCGCCCTAAATTCCTAAGCTCCCTAGGGAGTTAGAGATGATTTTACTGTACCGGAAATTGTGGTGTTGTATGGCACATGTTGAAAAGCTATGGAAATTGACCTCACAGTAATAAATAGACAAGAAAAAGGATGTAGAGTGGGTGGCCCTGGTTTTAAATGTTTACTTTTGCCTATACACACATTAGGTTCTATGGATAAGTTTTGTAACCTATGGATTTCCCAGGCCATTTCTGAAAATAGTGCTGCAAAAAACAATTCCTAGACTATACAAACCGCGATAGCTTTATTAGATCTTATCATTTCAGAAACCCACTTCTCTATTTACAAATACCTTCAACATCCCTGAAAACTCCGGCTTTGACTCTCACTCCTCCGTGATAGGGCTTGCCTAAAAAGCAGGATTATGTTTTCTTAAAGCAGCAAAAACACTCAACGATGGGAAGAAAATAGACCATTCAAAGCAAAAGAAGTGAAATTCTAAAGCTCTGGAGATTCCTAAGAGATAAAAAAAAAATGAAAAGACTCTTAAAGTGAAGTTCACCGTGTGATGTTTTTATAAGGGAAAGGAGAAGAATCCGAGACAGTCAAGGTGGGAGAAGGCATTGACTTGTTATTTCAAGCCTTGGCTGATGATGATGATGAGGTCGGTGTTAATGTAGTGGACAGCAGAAGTTTTCCATTCATGTTTTAACAAGGCCTCGCTCAGCCTCAACTTGTGCTAAGATCAGTGAGGTTAAAAGGCCCAGGTGCACCTGTACTCTAGACCAAACATACAGCCCTTGAGAGGCTCAGTCACAGGACAAAAAGGAACTGCTGACAACTAAGTCAAGGTTCTTCTGCAAATACCTCAGATGTCACAGAGTCCTCCTCCAGAAAACAACATGTCCTACAGCTCAGCCACCTGCTGGACACTCTCTGCTCTCATATCATGACCTTTTAGCTTTGAGCTGTTTTTCCTTCACTTTAGGAGAACAGAATATGATCACACGGGAGAAGCCATCACTGTTTTCAAAACAAGCACAAATCAAGAGCTTCTAGTCATAGAGACTTATCATCCACCTGCAAGGCCTTCTGCAATGCTGCCATTCGAGTGAGGGCCCGGTGTGATGAGGACTTGGTTGTGGGCCAATAAGGGACGGGCACTGTGCTATCAGTGGATGAACAAGAGAAGAAGCATTCACTTGTATGCATTCCTGGAACAATACAGTTATCTAGACAATGGATGAAGACATTAGTGATATTTCAATGCACTATAGAAATCTGCAGGGAACAACCACAGTCACAAATTAAAGGGGTTGTCTCACTACATTGATTCATCTTACCTCAGTCTTGTTTTCACTTTGAATTCAGGGGCGTTTACTGGTTTTAACTAGGCTGCAGTAGAAGCCAGGTCTGTAGCTATAGCAACCAGTGCTGGCAGCCTATCATGAGAGATTGAACAGGTCTGTAGCTATAGCGACCTAAGTGGCTGATGTAGCCCATACAAGAGGGGATATCTAGGAATAGGTAGGACACTGTTAATGGACACATATTACAAAGTGACTTATTTTTGCAAGATCTTTAACATAAAAAGCAATCCTTGTAGTGATACAACCCCTTTAAGGATAAGAGTATAATAGACTGAAGTTATGCCTCAACTCAGGCCCTAATCTATGCACAACACAAGCTCAATTTGCAAAAAATAAGAACTTGCAATACATGCACACCTCACAGGTGTCCCTGTCTTGTAGGGACAATCCCTATTTGAGGCCCACTATCCCTGACCCATTTAACGCCTTAAACATCTCTTTTTGACTTGATCAATAAACATGCAGTAATAAACTATTTCACCCCAAAAAGCATCTGTGTATTAGATTACAATGTGTATAACTATTTAATGATTTGCTGCAATTTGGACCATCAGAATGCCCATATGAAGAGAATTGTGTGCTAATATGTAAATGAAAGGCTATTGAATCATATAGCGACAAATGAAAAATATATCATTCACACAATAAACCATGAGTGTCCCACTTTGATCATCCGAAAGGTTGGTAAGTACGTACATGCCTCACATCACATCCGTGTGTTTTAGACACTTTTTGTCCTTCATTTGCCAAAGAGAGTATGAGCATAGCTTGAAATGCCACAACATGGGAAAAAAAAGGTTCGAAATATTGGCCTAAAGGTGATTTAATGCTAGACTTGCCTGTCAAAATGCACCCAATGTATAACACAGCCAGAACCACTGTGATAAATTTGGTGCACCTTCAGACTGCTTGGTCTGGACAGACTTAAGGGAACCTGTCACATTGAACATGTTATCTGATTTGCGGACAGCATGTTAACGAGCTAGAGAAGCTGAGCAGATTGATGTATAGTTTTGTTTGGAAAGAAGAACCTGTAACTGATTCATTTAACTTACTGGGTATTATGGGTTAAGAAGTCTTATCAATGGGCAGTCTTATCAATGACTCACACGGACCAATTTATTAGTTCCTCTCCTCAAGGAGAGAGCTTTCCCCTTTCGAAGCCACTCTTGCCAACCAGTAAGTTCTACACTGCACTGACAAAGGGCAAATATCCCGAAACAGCTGTCTGTAGATAATCTTAACAGGTTTGACTCAAATCCCTTTCACATTGCTAGGCTCCTGCGAGCTACATGTGACTTGAGGATAGATAACTACATCCAATAGAGTGCGCTGTGGAGCTCCTCAGCTCTTTTCCCATAAGCCTTTGCTTTATGCAAAACAGTCAGTGAGGTCTGAATGGCAAGTAAACCCCCACACCAACCAATTTATTGGTTCCTCTCCTCAAGGAGAGATCTTTCCCCTCTCAATGACTGACAGGTTTCTCTGTATACAAGGAAGGCTGCCAATCACTAATAAGACCTCCCACTGGACTCCTAAAACCAGAATAACCAATAAGTTAAATAAATAAACACCATGTTCTTCTATCCTGACAAAATTACTGTACTGTATATATCAATCTGCTCAGCTATCCCTGCTCTATGCAGCTCAGATAGCATTTTCAGTGTGACAGGTTCCCTTTAAACTGGTGTTAATGCCTGATTTTCATTGTTCCATGCACCTTTGTTTTGTATGTGCATCTTTACTACCCAATTGGGTAACTATGTGTGATAGATTAGATAAGGATGTATAGATAGGTAGATACAGGTAGATAGAATAAATAATTTAGGTACAATGATAGATAGATAGATAGATAGATAGATAGATAGATAGATAGATAGATAGATAGATAGATAGATAGATAGATAGATATAGATCTTGGGCCCCAACATTTCTGGCATACCTCCCAATCCCAATTTCCCCGATAGAAGAGTCCCAAAGGAGGAAGCCCCCATCTGTTAGACATCAATGGAATATTTGTTGAAGTCCTATCCGCCTTTGGATGACGGTTTGCCATTACCCACAGACATAAGATTTGACCGTGCCCATTATGCCATGTGATGTCACTCAGCAGTCTATTTCCCTGTCTCAACTGCCAAGATGACATAAGCAGTAATCTCACCTCGGTATCAGCTTTAAGTGGTGTCATTTACTTTAAAGGTAGAGCTTCACTTTAAATCCCCTAGAGGTCATCTGATAACACATTATACAAGTATAGTGGATGTCTTTGAAAGAACACTTGTATTTTTAGGTCCCAGGTTCCATTTTGCACCAAGGAAGATGCCATCACACTTTAAGTAAAAAATATCTCCGGGGACTATGTTTTAAGCAGGAAGCAAAAAGGCAGCTGTCCAACCCCGCCCATTACTCCAAACTTAATAGTGATCCCACAGAGACCTATATGAAACAACTAAAGAATATGATCAAGAAGTTTCCAACTCAGGTCCAGATGCAGGTAGAGGGGCTCATCCCAGCGGATCCCAGGCCGGGCTGCTTCTACATGCTCCCCAAGATCCACAAAGATGGCAACCCTGGGAGGCCTATCATTTCTGGTATTGGGACTCTGACAGAGAATATCTCAGGTTGGGTGGAAAATCTCCTAAAACCCCTGGTCAGAGATACTCCTAGTTACATCCAGGACACCACGGATCTTCTTAACAAACTCAATGCCCTCGGTCCACTTCCTGAGGGCACCATTTTGGCAACCATGGATGTAGAATCGTTGTATACAAACATACCCCACAAGGATGGAGTTGCAGCATGTCGGACGCACCTGGAGAAACTAAACCTCCCAACAAAACCAGTAACACAGCTCATACAGTTCATACTCAGCCACAACTATTTTAAATTTGGAGAGGACCTATACCTACAGCGAATGGGAACTTCAATGGGGTCCAGATGTGCGCCCCAGTATGCAAACCTCTTTATGGCTGAACTGGAAGGAGCGTATCTATCCACTTGCACCACCAAACCCATGATGTACCTCCGTTACATCGATGATATCATTTTCATCTGGACTGCGGGCGAGGAGGCCCTAATTCAATTCCATAATGACTTCAATAACTTCCACCCCACCATCAACCTCAAGCTTACCTATTCAGAGAGCAAAATCCACTTTCTGGATACTACAATACACATCAAAGAACACCGGCTACTCACATCAGTGTACCACAAACCCACAGACAGAACGGCCTACCTCAGGAATGACAGCTTCCACCCCAAAGACACAAAGCAATCCATTATATACAGCCAGGCTATACGGTACAATCGTATTTGCTCCGACAAGACAGACCTGGACAAACACCTCCTAGATCTGAGGACAAAATTTCTCCAATTGGGATACCGGCCAAACGTGACGGACAATCAAATCAGCAAAGCGGCCTCCATCAACAGAGACAGTCTACGTACATACACAGAGACCCAGAAGGAAGAACGAGTGCCCCTAGTTGTAACCTACAACCCACAACTGGAGATCCTACGAAAGATTGCCAAGAAACTCCAACCTGTGCTACATGGGGACAACAGACTCAAAGAAATATTCCCAGTCCCCCCCCTCTCCTCTCCTTTCGGCAACCACCAAACCTGTGGCGTATTATTGTCCGGAGCGCACTGAAGGCCCCAACTGAAAATGGCACCTCACCCTGCCTGCAGAACAGGTGCAAGACCTGCAGGCACATCCACACCGCTGACAGTGTACCTGTCCCACAATCCCAACAGGTGCACAGAATAAGGGGGACATTTTCCTGCAGGTCTAGCAATGAGGTGTATCTGATTATGTGTATGCAATGTCCCATCACAGGCCTTTATGTGGGAGAAACAGGGCAGAGACTCAGCCAGCGCATGAACTCACACAGATTCACCATTAATAACAACAGAACTGATCTTCTAGTGGCACAACACTTCTCCGGAGATGACCATTGTATTGAAGATCTGAAAATTATGATTTTAATGGGACACTTTAAGACGCAGAGGGAGAGAAAGGAATGGGAATTTAAATTAATGCAAAAATTTCAGACTCTGCAAAATGGGCTAAATATTCATGCCAGCTTTATGTCAAACTATGTGTGAACTGTGAGAGCCACAAATTACACCTGATGGCTGCGAGATAAGACGCAGAAATACTGACCCCCTCTGTCACGCCTCACAAGTTTCCAGATAGTTGATGTCTTGACCTGTTGTAAGTGACTTCTCTGCTTATATTGCAATTTGTTATTTTTAAGAATTCTAGGACCCTTTGAAGGTCCATGTCTTTTGTGTATAAAAAGTCTGTGAATTTTCAGTTTCTTGTATAACACCATGTCTGAAGAAGGGAGCTAGTTCTCTTGAAAGCTCACCATCAAATATACTCAGTTAGCCTGAAAAAGGTATCGCCTGATTTCTTCACTCTTCCACTACTTTCCATGGCTAACACGGTACAACATTATACTATTAACATACATGACAACTGATATTCCACTAGGTGGCAGCTTTTATATGTCTTAGACCATAGAAATATTTTTCTATTGTCCGGAACTTTTAAAATATCACTGCTGAGAAAATTCTAGTTCTTGAAGCACATTGAACCAACATGGCATCAGAGAACTAATATTAACTCTCTAGGACACAAATAGGACTTGGAAAGAAAACAGAACATTAAAATATTTGCACAACAGCGCCCTCTGCTGCTTTCTGTAGGCTGAATAGTTTTGCTTTCAATTCAGATTTATGGTGTGGCCGCATTACAATCCAGAACCAATATGGCCTCGCTGTGATTGTGCAAAGTGCACCAATTACGCTACGTATGGGTACATATGGATTCTGTTTTGTCTATGTGTCTTGCTATGTCATAAAAGGACATCTCAAGTCCTGTTCACAAGAAGCACCTTTAGGGTGGTAATAGAGGGGGCGACTGCATCCCAGTTGCAGTATGGTCACGACCCTGGAGAACCTCATGCAGTGCACTGCACTCAGGTTTGTAATTGACTTAATTGGGGGCTGCACAAATTTACTGGTTATCAATGGCAAAAAAGTTCAACCGTTACCATTTTTAATGCAAAGCAAGCCTTTTTTTTTCATTTTTTTTTTTTTTTTTTTTTAAATAGCACAATGGTAATTCTAGTACCAGTTTTCAATATTACAATAAAAGTAGGGGCTCCACTCTGTTGGTCCCCAAGCAGTGAGATTATCACTGCTCGCTACTAGGAAGACGCAGCGGCCTTCACATGAGGGAGCGCCGCTCGGGTCCGTCTTGAAAAGACTTGCATGTCAATTCTTTTCAAGACGGGCCCGAGCAGCGCTTTTGAAACACGCAGCGGCGATCCCTGATGTGAACGCCGCTGCGTCTTCCTAGTAGCGAGCAGTGATAAAGTCACTGTTAATTGTTTAGATCCGTCTTGGGAACTGACAGAGCGGCCCAAGACGGATCTACAAAGCATTTGCAACACGGAGTGAAAACTCCATGTGAACAAGCCCTAAAGATGCAGAATTGCTATTTCACAGGGAACATAAGTATTCACTAAAATAGACACATCAGGAGAGGTCACAGGTTCTCTTTAAAGGGAACGTCAAACAATGGCCCTAACACTGCCTATTCTGCTGTTACAACACTAGTTCTAGTGCCATAGGACTCACCCCATTCCCCCCATCAGGAGGGGGATCAGGGAGGCAGTGACTTAGAACAGGACACCCAGCACGAGCTTTCTCTGCTCCCGAGTGCAGACAACACAGCTGAAAGTAAGGGTCCTGGTTCACATTTTATAAGGCCACCTCCTTATGACATCACCAACCGTTCAAGACTATCCATCCACATCATAGAATTTACTATTA